>JAPKLY010000597.1:195166-207287 GCA_026898435.1 Prunella vulgaris
ATTTTTCTGAGTCTTTCAGAAAAATCTGACATCAGTGTATTCCCCCCCATACACTGATTATACTCGTTTCGGGACCAACAATTACACACCATCATCGAGGAAATTATAAACGTTTACCCTCCTCGGCATATTAGTTAAGTCATCACTACAAGAAAATCATTGAAAGACAAAGATTCAAAACCGTTGTCTTTCCATAATCCAAACCATTGTAGATCGGCCTGTTGTAGTAGGTAGGTTAGTATAGACAATGGTTGATGACCGTTGTCTTTATCATGTATTACAACAGTCACGGACCGTTGTCTATACTCACCTAAGTACTACAACAGGCCGATCTACAACGGTTTGGATTATGGAAAGACAACGATTTTGGACCGTTGTTGTTTATGGTTTTATACAACGGTCATAAACCGTTGTATTTCACATAAAGTTGTTGTAAGATCATAATAAATTTTGATAGATAATGGAAAGACAACGGTTTTGGACCGTTGTGGTTAATGTTTTAATACAACGGTCATTAACCGTTGTATTTCAAAAAAAAGTTATTGTAAAATCATAATAAATTTTGATAGACAACAACGGTTATTGACCGTTGTCTTTTTATAAATTAAACGTTGATAGACAACAGTTATCGACCGTTGTCTTTATATTTTTACAATGTTTTATCGACTGTTGTCTTTGTACATACTAAACGTAGTTATAGCTTAAAATAAATTTATATACAACGGTTTTCAACCGTTGTCATTATTGTTTATACAACATTTAATGACCGTCGTATATACCAAAATTAATGTTGTTGTAGCTTAAAATTATAAGATACACTATGGTTCTAAAACGTTGTCTTTACATTATTTTTACTACGTCGTAAAACCGTTGTATATTAAAAAATAATAGTTGTCTTAACTTATGATGAAAATAAAATTTAATGATAGACAACGATAATGGACCGTTGTAATAAAAATAAATTTACCATAAACATTTGACTACCTTGATCAACTTAATTGTATCAATTAGTACAACCATGCATTGCCTAACAAAGTCTTCAAAGGTATTACCACATAATCAAAAAGCATTTCAGTTACGTACGTACTACCAAATTCGTTTACAAAAATTCCACTACCATCACTGTTCATGCATGTTCCACAACCAAAAAAATGTCTCTACCTTCAACATTCGTGCACCTTCTTCAATGCTCATCACTACATTGAAAACAAATAACATTTTAGCAAACCTAAAAATTAATAATGAACAAGACACACAATATATAACTATTGGCTTCATAAATCACCATATATATGTGTATGTTTTGAATTCCAATTAAACTAAAGCAACTCACAAGTTCACCAACATATATAACATGTACGCATAAACATATTTGCTAAAACCTACATTGAATTAATATCATTGATAAATACGATATATTAAGAGCTAAAACACAACGAAGAACAAACCTTGATCTATTCATACACATTCTTCAGAATGCATTCAGCCCATTCTTGCCGCACTTGATTTATTTCATCCATGGAGTAAGATGCAGTTTTTGGGAGCTACAAAAAAATATGTGTCTATATAAAATCCATTGAAGATAATTACAAAATATGAAAAAAAATAATAATATTACCAATGATTGCAGTGAAGCTATTGTCACTTGTCTGTCAAATTGCATAATTCGTTTCAAAAAGCAAAGAACATAGAAACCACATTGGTAACCATCAGGCTGCCTAGGGACCTGAATACGAAAAAAATACAAAAGAAACAATTAATTATGCATGGTTCGTTAGTCTATTTTATTACTAGTTTATTTTATGTACCTTAAGTAATCTCCAGATGATAGATTTCTTGCATGACTTACTCAACCCCAAGTCAGTCAATCTAAAAGCTCTATATATTTTAGAAAAACATGGTCAAAAAATCAATTACTAGAAAAACATGGTCAAAAAATCAATTACTTATATTTTAAATAAAATGGAAAATTTTAAACAAAACTTACAGGTCAATCACACTCTTCCAGACTTCATCTTTGTTGCGAGTGTAAAGAGAATCCAATAAACAAACCTCTAACTTATGTGGATCAATCACAGTCAAAATCCAATGATCTCTAGTAAAAAACAACATATATAAAACATTATCTTAATTAATAACCTCTAATTTTTGTAAGCTGTAAGAAATTGAGAATTTAATAAATACGTACTCTACATTACATGGCACCAAACATAGTTCATTAGGAGACGTTTCAATCATTCTAGTTGAAAGATTGCGTGCCCTTCGATCAATATCACTGCTTTGAAATTTCATTCCAGGGTAAGGTCCAAAATTGCTTGGATCGACAAATTTGAAGTTATAAACTTTGTCCTCACGTGTAGACCACTTATTAAACAGGTGCTTACCATTAACAAATGAATTATAAACTAACATATCAATAAACATGCAATGAGTTATTAAATAAATCATTATGCTTACCAAATGTAAACCACGATGCACGAGCATGAAATTGGCTGCAATCGGCAGAATTGGTCGATATCTTCAAAGTCGATATGGACAATTGAGTCATGACCAAAAACATTCTTATCTAAGGTAATGTTTATGTTTCCATTTGAAGCGGTTAGAAGCTTTGCGTAACAATAGAGACCGTTGAGGGCTGTGGGGACAGTAGACGGATCTAATGTTTGCTTCTTAAGTTCCTTAACTTTTTTCTTTGGTTCATCCATCTATAATAATTAATTGGTACTTAGCATGTAAGTTATTTCAAATCAAACAAAATATATTTTTTAAACTGAATAATATTAAAAACTCTAACCTTGGTTCACGGAGCTATTAATTTCCTTGGCCAAGCCACGTGTGAGCCAACAGCATCACGAACAAATTGAAGTTCATGGTTTAGAAATGGTAAACGAGCATCCCCAACGACTGCTACATCAATGGCTACAAGCATGCAATCTTTATGTAATTTCTTACCATGAATAACTTCATTGGGTCCATTTGCTCTTACAACAACTCCAAGTGCAACAATACCTGATTTAGGCTCCAACATCAACTCCACAAGTTTTCCCTACATGACAATTGGGGTAAATAAGAACTAAAAATACAGCAGTTAGTATCTATTTGTTCATACAATTGCTTTAAGTTATATTCACCTCTAAGGATGGATCATTCTCCAAAATCATCACCTCATCCTCTACTTCTTTATGTGAAGGACTATTTTCAGCAGGAATCTCATCTACATCTATGCCAAAAAAAATTTCCTTCACTGAGCAGCTGCCCTTCCCTTCAGATTTCATGGTGCTTCCACGACTTTAAAAAATTATGGCCTCGAGTCTTGCTATGCGTTCATCTAGTGCAGTATTCTTTTCCTTCTGGAGCATCAATTCTTTTTGGAGAATCTTTTCATTCTTTGTGGAAGTGCCAGGACTCTGGTGAAAGAATGCAGATTGGCTAACGAAACCTCCAACACCCCTCACACGTCCACCATGCTCTTTTGAATCAAGCACCCGTGAAAGAATTCCAGTTTTGGCATCTGATATCTGGGATGAGTCGTTGGTTCTACTCTCATCTACATATCTAGACTGCAATGTAACCCAATCAATGCATTAAAAAATAGTGTTGGAACAGAAAAATAGTTTAAAGATTAAAATTATAATACAAAATATATAAAAATTTGGGATAATACAGGAATAATCATTGTTTCAGTATAGTTATTATAATTACAATTAATGCAGCCTTTTCATTCAACTCTTCTCCCTGAATTAATCCTTCTTTATTTTTTCGTCCTTCGACCCAAAGCATACATCTATCAATATCGCGATCCCCAGATAACAGCGATGGCTACATAAACAATCAATAAAGTTAAGTATTTTGTATGATGTACAATTACGAGATATTACTTATGAATGAACTTACATTATCATCAGCACAACCAACATAACCTTTACGAGAGAGACGGTGTGGAAATTTGTTTTGTGCACGTATTTGTTTCTGTTTCTCTCTCTTTGCCTAAATATATAAGAAAACACATGATCAATAATTGTTAGTTAAACTTTAGTAAATATCATAATATCTAATGAAAACTTACCAAAAATTCTGGAGACATTCGAGTGATCACAAACCGACTCCAAGAAGCTTGTGAAATATTCGAATATTTCTCCGGTGGTGTATTCATTAAAACAGGATTGTCTTGTCTTTGATACACGTATCGCTCTCCAAGAAATGACTTAAATTGTCTAAATTTAGACCCACATGAGATTAGACATGCCCTTCTATTCCATTGATTTACATCAAATGCCAGCTACATAATCACAACAAATAAGATTAAAGTTTGAATATATATCAACAACAAAAAATAAAATATGAAATAACTTACAGTCACTGAATCCTATATTTGATCTTTCACTTCCTGCGGGACATCTTTCCATAGTTCATAGTTAATGTCCACCTTGTTGCGAACTAAAACCTCGAGGTAGCTTTGATATGCGGATTTTGCTTCACCTACAGCCTGTCCATAATCATTAAAGCGTATATTTTTCTTCAAACCTTTCACTCTGAGCTTCTCAAGATTAGTCATTTGTGTAGGCCCTCTTCGGTTAATAGTTCTACCACTCTTTGCCTCTTTTTTTTCCCTTCTCTGTCACTTTCTCATCATCTCCTCCACTTTCATCAGTAGTGGCTTCTTTATTTTGTTTCTCTATCTCCTCCACTCTTGGCCTCTTTATTCCTCCACCATCAACACGTTTGAGTTTTTTGTGACGTGCCATTAATGAAACAAACCTGAATATGCAAATAACTCAATGAGTCAGTTCCAACCAAATAAAATTGTACGTACAAGTTAATAAAATACAAACACATCAACACAAAAAAAAGTACAAATAAGTTTAAATGTGAAAATATTTACCAAAACAATTAAAATTTAGAATTATCAATCCAAATCCCATCGCAATCTGTACGTGCGACTGGTGGTTCATAATCATCAGATGTATCTGGATCACTACCATGCAGCCCTTTGCTAAAACATTGATGGTAGATTGAACTCTCGTCAAACTCATCATCATTTGGGCAATCAAAATAATCCCTATTAGGAGTTGCAAGTACAACTGACCATGTTGCATCTTTAGGATCCTCAATATAAAAAACTTTCTTTGCTAGACTACCCAAAATAAATGAATCATTTTTTAATCCAATCTTCTTGAGGTTTACCAACGTAAAACAAAAATCATCTACCTTACAACCACTCTTATTATCCACCCAAATACACTTCAGCAACGGTATACGAAAGGCAAGGTAATCTAATTCCCATATCTCTTCAATAATGCCATAAAATGTCATATCAGCCATAATGGGATTTTTATCCTTTGCACTAGACATTTGCAAGGTCTTTGCAACTAAGCTAACTCCAGAGTTTTGAGTAACTCGTAAACTATCACGCTCTTTCGTATGATACGTAACCCTATTGATGGAGTAACTTTGATACTTGAACACCTTATTGTTGGGCCCTTGTGCAAACCTTATGATCTTTTCAGATATTTGATTATTGGGAAGTTTCATTTCATTCCCAACCTGCATTGCGCAATTTATTGAACATGTTTTATTAGTAGAGGTACAAGACATGATTTTGTGTGATGTAGGAGTCAATAGTAGTAGAACTTACACGCTCACGCAACCAACTAATGAACTTCTTATTGTGTTGATCATGTAACCATTTTTGTGGCTTACGACCCCAAGATGATCTTAAGTGCTCCATGTGTTCACTAACAAAGGAATACAATGAATTGAATTGGAATAACCTCATTTTAACGCAAATAACTATAGGCTGAAATACTTACTTGATGTAAGGATCTATATCTACGTCATTTGTCAATACATGATGATGTGCTTGGCATAACTCTTCATGGCCCGAAATATGCACATGTGGATTTGACAAAGGCTTGGTAAATTCATTGCTTCCAGGCCTCTGTGGGATTCCAATAGTGTTCATACTTCGTAAGTGATCGGAAGCAAATTCCACTGCCTCTTCTGCAATGTAGCATTCAGCCATACAGCCTTCAGGGTGATTGCGATTTCGTACATAACCCTTGAGAACTTTCATGTACCTTTCAAATGGGTACATCCATATATATCAAACTGGTCCACAAAATTTCACCTCTCGCACAAGATGCACCATTAAATGAATCATGATATCAAAGAAAGAAGGAGGGAAATACTTCTCAAGCTCACATAGTGTTATCACAATCTCCTTTTGTATGTCATCCAACTTTGAAACATCTATCACTTTACTACAAAGCTGATTGAAAAATAAGCACAATCGAGTGATAGTATGCCTGACATTATCGTGTAAGACACCACGAATTGCTACCGGGAGCAACTATTGCATTAAAGCGTGACAATCATGGGACTTCAATCCAATAAGTTTTAAATCTTTCATTGACACCAAATTACTAATATTGGACGAGTAACCTGTAGGCACCTTCATTGTCGATAAAGACCTGCAAACCTTTTTTTTCTCTTCTTTACTTAGTGAATAACAGGCAGGTGGGATATATGTCCTCTTTTTTCCCACATCAGGTGCCAACTTACTTCTCAGTTTCATGTCCACAAGGTCAAGTCTCGATGCTAATCCATCCTTAGTTTTTCCAGGAATATCGAGTAATGTACCTATGAGACTCTCACACACGTTCTTCTCAATGTGCATCACATCAAGAACGTGTCTAATATGAAGATGCTCCCAATACTCGAGATCAAAGAATATCAATTTTTTCTTCCAACATGATTTTTCTTCTTTCTCCTTTGATTTACGATTACAGCTCATTTTTCCCCAACTGCACTTGAATCCAGCAACTCTTTTTACTATGTCAGTGCCACATAATACATCTGGAGGGGGATCAAAGTCTTGCATTCCATCAAACGCCTTCTTTTACCTTCGAAATGGATGCTCGTAAGGAAGATACCTTCTGTGGTATGTGTATGATATTTTCTTGCTATACTTCAATCTATTGGAATTTGTTCCTTCACAACAAAGAGGACAAGCATAGTACCCTTTCACACATTTTCCCGACAAGTTTTCATACGCTGGAAAATCATTGATTGTCCAAAAAAGAACAGCATGAAGAAGAAACTTTTCATTTCGATATGCATTATATGCATCAACACCAACCCACAAACTTTGCAAGTCATCAATCAGAGGTGCCAAGTAAACATCAATATCATTCCCCGGCTGTTTGGGACCAGAAATCAATAATGTCAACATCATAAACTTTCTTTTCATGCATAACCATGGAGGAAGGTTGTATGTTACCAATATAATTGGCCAACAGCTATATGAAGAACTCATATTACCATGTGGATTGATTCCATCAGCTGACAAGGCTAATCTAAGGTTTCGTGGATCTTCAGCAAAACTTTGCCATTTATGATCCACTATCCTCCAACAAGGTGAATCTGCAGGATGACGCATTTGACTATCAGAAACTCTCTCATCATTGTGCCATGCCAAATCCTTTGACACTACCTTGTTACAGAACATTCTTTGAAATCTCGGAATAGGTGGAAAGTACCATAAAACTTTGGCTGGAACACCATCTCTAATCTCTAAATTCTTACCCATTTACCACCTTGAAGCCCCACAAGTAGGACAATTTGTGTGGTCCTCATAGGCTTTCTGATAAAGTATACAATCATTAGGGCATGCATCAATTTTCTTATAATTCATCCCTAATCCTCTTAAGCTTCTCTTGGCTTCATAAAGAGATAGAGGTAATTCATTATTTTTGGGGAGCATATCTTTGAGCAAAGTAAGGAGGTCGGTCAGAGAATTTTCACTCCATCCATGCTTAGTCTTCAAGTTATATAACTTCAAGATTGCAGATAATTTGGTAAATTTCGTGCACCCAGGATATAGAGGCTTCTCAGCATCAGCGAATATTTCTGTCAATTCATCTACACCCTCAGTGTCATCATATGCAGCATGTATCATATCATCTAAGGCTTCATGAGGATAATCTGTATCCTCATATGTCCCTACTTGGTCACTTTTGCTCATTGAATATAGTTTGGGTTTCTCTCCATGCCACACCCATTTTGTGTATTGTCTGTCTACACCATTACACATTAAATGTGCTTTTACTCGAGTAGATGTGGACCTCTTCAAATTTCCACACTTTACACAAGGACATGACATATCATTAATATCCTTCACTTTTTCACTTGCATAACGTATGAATTCATCTACTCCTAGACGATACTCTATAGACAACCTATCCTTGGACATCCATCCTTTGTCCATCTCTTGCATATGATCTATAGTGAATTAAAATTAAAAATAATTATGGTAAAATTTAAGGACAATAGTAGCACAGAGTAACACAAATTCCATACTTATCCGGCAAGGATTCCACCAACCAAAATGAAGTAATGACACAATCTGACAAATAAATAGGCAAGCAATCCTAAGCACATAAAAGAATTAGGGACACTGCCCTCAAACATGCAGGGATACAACCCTAAAACATACAGGGACACAACCCAAAAATAATACAACCTATGTAGAGACACAGCTCACCTAAATCAGAAGACAATTTAATCTAATCCACTAGAAAGGTTGAAAATAAAAAATAATAGGCAGAAAAATAGAGGTACCTGCTGCGATGAGCTACTAGAGCAAAAAGCCTGTGGTACACGTCACAATAGAGAATGGCTATGTAGTAAGACCCAGATCGATAAACGCCTATAAGATGAAGAATAATTAGAAGTTTCAGAACTCTAAATTTATATATGAGCGCATTCATAACAAAAATAATAAGATTGTTTCACTACTAATGCTCCTATTTCGTTATAGAAGTTGTAGTTTAATTAGGTGGCATTTATATATTCCCCAACTTTAATAAGAATTAATGTATGTAATCCATATCTTATAAAAGTGACGAAATCAAATTTATTTTATATATATATATTCGATGGAGCTAGCCAATCGCTGAAACCATGCACAATAGTATAATTATAATTATATTACCAAATAATTATAAATAATGGAGCTAGCCAATCGCTGAAACCAATCACAATAGTATAATTATAATTATATTACCAAATAATTATAAATAATGGAGCTAGCCAATCGCTGAAACCATGCAGTGAGAAAAAATAAACTGATAATTAATGTGCTTCTATGGAGGTGCTAATTATAAGCAGCAGCAGCAGGCATCAACAACGACCAGCAGCATTATAATTAAAATGTTTTTCTCTGTTACAATTTCTACACCCTATCCATACAGAAAAAGAAAATCACAAAAACCCTAATCATTTTCTATTTTCAATAAATTCTTAAAAGAAGATGTATAATGGAGACCTCAGTTTTGTTCATATTAAGCCCATTGCCAGCAACCTTATTGGTTGCACTAGCTGCCTGCTTCACCAAACTTTTTGGCCTTATCTGAAAATTCAATGTTTCTGGCAACTTGAGTTTCCCAATTGAATCTATTATTACATGGCGATCCTGCTCAGCATTTGTAGAAAATTTATTCTTTTTTCACCGCCAATTATTAAGCTTCTTATGATAATTAGATTCTATAATTAGTGATCTAGCAAAATTGAAGACGCAAACGGACAAGAAATTATCAGAAAACACATGATAGCATTCAGCAGAACCCAATTAGACCAACCATTGTAAAAAATCAACTGCTGCATCAACTTCTCTTTGACCATATCAGAGTAAACATAAAAGAGTCAGAACCAGTAAATCTTTTAATAATACAATTTGATGACAACAAGGAAAAATGAAATAACATATCTCATTAATAATAAAGTAGAACAATACAATCTTTTTACAACAAACTTCGAATAAATTTTTGTAGAACTTTCATCAGAACATCTACCAAGTAAACTCTTAAATTTTCAAAGGCAGAAAACTGAAATCCTGAAACAAGCAAAATAACTAGGAATCAGGCTTCAAGAACACCAATCTTCATTCATGCATTTTATCAAACAGTTAATATGCAAACTAAAATTGTTGTAAGTTTGGATAGCCCTCTAGATTAACATAAATATACAATATCCCACATCGATCCCACCCTCACACACCTGGAGGCAATAGCCTGAGCAGCGCGCGACGGAGGCAGACGAGTGACAGGGGAGACCAAAATCCTGGGCGCGCGACACGAGGAGGAGACTGGCGGCCTGGGTGCGCGACACGAGGAGGAAACTGATAGACTGGGCTCGCGACGCGCGGAGAAGACCGGCGGCCTAGGCAACCTGGCCGACGGTCGGAGGCGGAAATTGGAACGACTTGTGGGAAATTGGAACGACTTGACAGAGGACGAAGCAAGCCCTAGTTTTGAATTAGAATCTTCATGTACTGCTTTTTTTCAATTCGAGCCAATTAAGTTATAAAGTTATGTTTTGTTGTTTAGTTATAAAGTTAATTATAATTAAAGTTTTGTTGTTTAATTATAGTGTTATAATTAAAATTATAAAGTTTTGTTTTGTTGTTTAATTAAAGTATGCGAAGAAGAAATATAAGTTATAATAATACCCAAGTTAATAAAAATTTTAATTACGTATATACAAACTTAATATTTCTTGTTAAGTTAATTAATGCATACTTAAGTTAATAATTAAAAATTATGTTTGTATAAGATAATCCTTCATATATAATTCTCTTTTTGTAATTTTTAAATTCTATCATTTATACTGTCATAATTTAATATTTTAATATCATATTAAAATTGTTAAAAAATTATTTTTTAATATTTTCTAATACAATTGTATAATCTAAAACATTTTATTTAAATACTTAATTTAAAATTAATGTATAATTAATTTTTAATGCCGAGTAACAGGGGGTTATGTACTAATTTAGTATAATTAAGTAAATAGTTGATAAATAAAATTTTGGTGGAAGAAATTGGGGAAGATTTTAGAGGGCAAGATTTTGGGGATTTTTTGAAAATATTCCAAATGTTTGTTAAAAATGTATTTTTAATTTTTTAAAGTGTTATTCAAAATATACTTAAAAGTGTTAGTTCAAATAGTTAAAGTTATTAGATAATAACTAGTCAAAAACTATTAAATTGAAAGAGTTATTTCTAACTTTTCTAAGCATTAATGTTTAAAGTGCTATTCTAGTCCTAAATTTTAAAAGTGCTATTTCAAAAAAATATAAAGTGTTATATATTTTAATGAGTTAAAAGTGTTATATGTACAATTGATCAAATATCATGTTACTACAACGGCCATCCACTGTTGTAGTAAATAATTTTATACTACACCATATTATAAAGATATACAACATTTAGACAACCGTTGTAGTATCATAATTTTTAATACATAACTTTTATGATTATATACAACGGTTCAAAACTGTTGTCGTAAGGCACTTTCTACAACTCTGTTTTTATGAAAATATACAACGGCTTGAAACCGTTGTCATTTAGCAAATTTTCCTGAAAACCACTTATATACAACATATATATACAACAGTTTAAAAACGTTGTAGTATGTTACTTTCTACAACGTGTCTTTTATGGTTTAGACAACGTCTGACCATAACCGTTGTCTATCATCAAAATCCTGCTGTAGAAGACAACGGTTCTTCTTTAGGCAACATGTTTTTAACTTTAGACAATGATTTTTAGCGGAACCGTTGTCTTTCCAGCGTTGTATAACATCATTTTTCTTGTAGTGCATATTAAAACTACTAGTCTCGTTTTCACGAGTAATTTAAAACACTTTGGTAGGGAAGTAGTATCACTCCTCCACTGGCGCAAACTCCCCGTCATCGAGACCTGAAAAAGGATTTAAAAGTAGGGGGCGAGATTTGAATTCTCAGTGTGGGCGACCTGTACGCTACTATACATATTGGTAGTATGCAAACGTATTATTTTGTAAAAACACTTTTCATAGCCACAAAGGCTCATCATTCATCATATAGCCCGTAGGCTCTGTCCACCGTGGCGCCTAGCTACACAAGCCAGACCACTACATATCATTTGAGATACTTTTAATCATATAGCCCTCAGGCTCTGTCCACCGTGGCGCCTAGCTACACAAGCCCGACCACTACATATCATTTGAGATATAGCCCTGAGGCTCTGTCCACCGCGGCGCCTAGCTACACAAGCCAGACCACTACATATCATTTGAGATA
>JAPKLY010000597.1:207297-230474 GCA_026898435.1 Prunella vulgaris
GGCGCCTAGCTACACAAGCCAGACCACTACATATCATTTGAGATACTTTACCCGTAGGCATTTGGGTAATAACCTTGTAATCGGACCCAAAGGTCAAAACATTTTCATTCAAATACACCAATAGTCCATATAATATTCAAGGCAATACAGTAAATGCCACCCACCTTAAACACTTTCCTTTTTGCAAAACAATCACCGTTCCTTTCACCAGAAATTCTCGTCACCGTTCGCACACTTAGACCTAGCACCATTCGTTGTATTTCAGTTATTAATGTTTAAGAATTCTTGTTAAGATTTATACAATTAGTCTGGTAAGGACATACACTTTACATAGCATTTTTGTTCACTTAAGAAGTTAATAAAATGTTCTACGGTAATTAGTAGCTTGAGGTTCTTATCTAGGTGCATTTAGCATACTCAACTTTGTTAGGATCTTATAAGGTTCTTCGTATTTTCCTTTCTCAAGGCAAATAAGAAACATATGGTCCTTAATCTAAAATCAACACTAAATATGCCATTCACATAACTCATGCATTCACATAGAATTCACCAAGGCTTTAGACTAGTTTCCTCATGGGAAAATATTTGTTTTCCTTCTAACAAGGAAATAACACATAATCAACAATATTCAAGTACTGTAATTTGCATGTTGACCCACATTTATACCAACTTGGAGAATTTTCTAAAAATATCAAAACTCATTCAAAAATCATGAAATTTTTACAGTGACTAACCCATCAAGTTTAAATTACATATAAAATTTATTTCATATAATTTGGTTTAGGAAAATATGAGTTCTAGGCTAGTTTCCAAAACATGGCAGATTGTTCCAGAATTTTCCAGAATTGAGCAACTTTTGAAATAATTTTGGTAAAAATATTTACACATCTCAAAAAATCGTGAAATAAATCATGAAGATACTTAACTGAATGTAGTAATTTATAAAAATTTGAAAATAATTCTTTCATGAACAGATTACTCCCAGAAAATCCATATTTTAGAAATAAGGGGCATTTTGTCACACTTTCTTAGAAAATTCATAACTTATTAATGAAAACTCAAAAAATGCTCAAACTAGATTCAAATGAAAGATAACTTGATGTAGTTTCCAACCATATAAACATCATCCAAAAATTTATAACATATGAGGTCCAAATTTTGTAAGAAATTCGAGGTCAGTGCATAAAGTGTGTGATTTGTGTGCATGCTTTCACTTACATTTTCAATTTCATAACTACCATGCAACCAACATTTTAACTCCTTCAAAAACATTATTCTAGACTTCATTCATCATGCATTTGAACATTGGAAAGTAATAAGGTCCTAGGGTTTCATGGTCTCTAAAAATATGGAACAATAAACACACATAGCTCACATATACATGCAAGAAAACCAAATGTTTTGAGTTGGGGTTTTGCAACCTTTGGAGCCTTTTTCTTGTTAACAAAAGAAGCTTTATTGTCCCTTGACCCTTAAGCTTGTAGGAATGGAGCACCACTTGGAGGAATACTTTGGTTTTGAGCTAAAACAAAGCAATGGAGTAAGTTAGGAGAAGTGGAGAGGAAAAACATGAACTTAGAAGAGAGAGGGAGAGATGTTGGCTTCCTCTTTGCAAGGAAATGACTCCAACCTTTAACCTAACTCCACGGATTTCTTGATACTTGAGAAAGGAAGATCTCTTGTTGTTGGAGATGAGAGAATAAAATCTCTCTACCCTTTGTAAGTATGGTGACCGAAAGTTGAGTGAGGGAGTGAGAAGGGAGTTTGTGGATTTTCTTTTATTTGGGTTTCTTTGCTCAAGGTAGGGAATGAACTAAGATAATTCATATATAGGAAATGGGAGCATATGACCGTTCAAAATTACTCATTTGGAGGTAAGCGAAGTCAAGGTTAGGTAAGGGAGTAGGAAAGAAGGTATGACCCCTTAATTTAGGGGTATGGGCATTTTTTGACTTCACATCTCTTCATTCCCAGCTGATAATTTCGGTCATAAGGGGATTTATAAGAGGAATTTGAGTTCTAACTGTATTTTGGGACACGATATGACTTTCGGGGTTGAAAACGAATATTATTCGGTCGCGTTTTGGGCTCCAAAAATTAATATTTTGCTCGTTTTGTAAGCCTAAAATTTTATATCTTGTATTTGTTAATTAAAACTTATGTTTAACCCATTTTATTACTTAAGTTCTAATAAAGATCCGCAATTACTCGTCGGATCGAAGTTTTTCAAATTTTAGAGTTTTCGGTTCGACATTTGGCGACAAACGTCCAGGGTTTTATTTTTTATAAATCTTTTACACCCAAAGGGTCTTAAAATCCCTTTTAGAAACTTATTTCATTCGTTCAAATGATTTATTAATATTTGATTCATAGTTACGGTGCTAGGAGTGCTTCCGGTTCCGGTTTTGAACCAACCGTCAAGTAGAAATCACTAATTTTAAAACTTAGTGTCCTCAAAGGAGTAAAAGATCAATCAAGCAAAAATATGTAAATATAATAACATGAAATATAATATAAATAGAAAAAAAAATCTAATTTGGTTCGGGGTATTACATCCTGAGTGCATAAAACTTTGTGTTCATCACAAGAGAAAAACTGACTCTACAGCTATAGACTTTCATAAGTCACTCAGCTATTAAGTTTGTTTATATTGTTTTTCATTAACACTCACTTTATTCCACTGCACATTAGAGTATTCTCAATACAATTTTAATTGTGAGAACTCCTCTGATATTTTGTCTACAAGTGATTTGTTATTTTGCAAGTTTTTGAAACTCTACAGCTGCAAACTTCTCTAAGTCCACAACTGTAATCTTTGTGGTCCAGTTTTAAAACTCTTGTAGACTTGTTATTTTAAATTTAAAAAAGGGCTACTGTAAGGTTCTAGAATCCACCCTTTTGAAAAGTTTGAAAAATCTGTTTTTGGACTCAAGGTCTATTCACCCCCCCTCTAGACCTTGACCACTTTAAGGGACCAACAAGTGGTATCAATGCAGTTGGTTTGCCACTGCTTTGATCAGTACCTAGCTAGATTCTTTTGGTTTTTGAAAAACACACCTGCATATTGCATGGCTCCCAAGATGGTGAAATCCACAGTTCCAATGTTCTCTGCTGAGGACTATGATGAACGGAAAATTAGAATGTAAGCACATTTGTCTACAATCAATGATGAGATGTGGTCTATCATAGAGGATTGCCCTATACCTATTGTGAAGGTCAACACTGCAGCTGATCAGTCAGCTGGACTAGCTCATATTATCCCCAAACCCAGAAGGGAATGGACTGAGGATGACAAGAGAAGGTCCAACCTTGACAATGTTGCAAAGAACACTATTTATCATTCACTTGATAAAATAGTGTTTAGCAGGATCAAAAACTGCAAAACTGTAAAAGATATATGGGAAAAGTTGGAAATGATTTGTGAAGGAACTGAACAAATCAAGGAAAACAAACTCATGATAGCAGTTCAAAAGTTTGAGAACTTCAAGATGAAATCTGGTGAAACTCTTGAAAAGTTTGAATCAAGATTCATTGAGATCCTCAATGAGCTAGACTCACTTGGTATAGAGTACTCACAAAGATAAATGAACATGAAAGTTCTCAGAGGCTTACCTTCTGAATGGGACATGAAGGTCATTGCTATGGGAGAATCAAAGGATTTATCTAAGATATCCACCTTTGAACTCTTTTCAGACCTCAAAGCTTATGAATTTGACATAAGAAGAAGAAAAGAACCTGACAGCAGTAAGGTTACAGCTCTAGTAGCTGACAACCCTACAGCTACAAGTTCTGATGATAAAGACTTGGCTCTTTTCATAAAGCAGCTCAAGAAATTTGGCAAATGGACCAAGAAGAAGCAGTTCACACCAAAGGAAGATGGTAAGGTGAAATCTACAGCACCTAACTCAACTTATTTGTGCTATAACTGCAGAAAATCAGGACACTACATCAAGGATTGTCCTTATCCCAAAGCTGAGAAGTATACTGATGAAGCAAAAAGACTCAGGAAAGATAGAAAGAAAAATTTTGACAAGGAGAGAATTAGAGCACTACTTTCTGAGTTTGATAAAAACCAGGAAGACTGTCCCTCTTCTTCTCAAAAGTCAACTGCTGATTTAGAAGACTCTAACTCTACAGACTCAGATGAAGAAGCCCTGATCTGTCTTATGGCTAAAGATGAAGAGGTATGCTCATCATCATCAAGTTATATTATAGAAAAGGATTCTTCCAGTGACATGCTAAGTGCAATCCAAAGACTCCAAGAGGAAAATGAAGATCTTAGAAGAGATAATCACATTGGAAGAGAACAAGAGAAAGCTTTGTTAGCTGGAGTGGAAGATGCTGAGAAACAACTGCAGATTCTACAAGAACTGAAGGAAGGTTACAGTTGTCTGAAAGAGGACAATGAAGAACTTTTCAATGAAGCAAGTTGTAGAGCTGCAGATTGTGCTGAATTGAAGGAAACAATCAGAAGTCAAGAAATAATGATAGCTGAACTTGAATAACACTATGCTTATTATCAAAAGAAGCTAGATTGCTTTGGAAAATCATCCAAACAATTAAAGAAGATGTTGTCTGAGCAAAGGCACTCAAAGGATTTGACTGGAATATGATATAACCCTTGTGTCTGGATGAAATATCTACAAAAGTCAATTCCAAGACCTGAGAGAAAGTTCATAAAAGAAACAACCCCTGAAGAAACTGTTGACTCAACTCTACAGCCAGAAGATTTGGAATTCTTTAATTCATTCAAAGAATTATCTCCAAGGAGACAACAAAAGATCATGGAGATCATGGATGATTCTGAAGAAGATGTCTCAAACATGTTTCAAAATATAACTTTGAAACTAACTACAGAATCAAACCTACAGTTAGAAGAAGAAGTCTATCATAGATTGGATATGGAAAGAAGACTTAACTTTGATCGATTCTGGAATGGAAATATGTCAGATATGACTCCCTCTTCAAGCACTCAAAGAGGAGGATCAAGCAAGAACTGTAGAATTAACAACTCTACAGCTCCCAAACAGGCTTGGATTGCAAAGAGTAACACTGGAAGAAATCCAAAGTATTGGATTCCTAAATAACTCACTTTATTTTGCAGGGACATGTTACAACCACCAAAAGAGATATTTGGTACGTTGACAGTGGTTGTGCAAGACATATGACTGGAGATAGAAGTTTGCTACAAAATGTGAAAGATCATAAAGGTCCTAAAGTTGTTTTTGGTGATAATGTTAGAGGAACAGCTAAAGGATCAGGATGTCTACTCAAAGGAAATGTTCAGATCAATGATGTTTACTTGGTAGACGGTTTTTAGCATAATTTGCTAAGTGTGAGTCAATTTTGTGACAAAGGCTACACTGTAGACTTTACACAAGACACTTGCATAGTCAAAGATGTTGAATCCCAAATCACTAAACTAACAGGAACTAGAAAAGGGAATGTTTACATTGTGGAGTGGAACTCTGCAGCTGAAACTACCTGCTTTCTAGCTAATAGTTCCAATGAAGTTAGTTGGCTATGGCACAAAAGAATGAATCACATAAACTTCTAAACCATGAATGAACTTGTGAACAACAAACTTGTAAGAGGTTTGCCAAACACTAAGTTCAGGAAGAAACACTTATGTGATGCTTGTGTCAAAGGGAAACAAATCAAGAAGAATTTCAAAAGTAAGACACACTCTAGCACTTCAAGAACACTTGAATTACTGCATATGGATCTCTTTGGACCCATAGAACCAGTAATTATAAATGGGAAGAAGTATACTTTAGTTGTTGTAGATGATTACTCAAGATTTTCTTGGACTGTATTTCTTAAGAAAGAAGAGTGAAACTCTACAGCGGTTACCAGAATTGTTAAGAAGGATTCAAATTGAAAGGAATCTGAAGATTGTGAAGATCAGATCAGACAGAGAAACAAAATTCACATATCAAGTTATTGAAGAGTATTGTTCACTTTATGGTATTGCTCATGAATACTCTGCAGCTAGAACCCCACAGCAAAACGGAGTTGCTGAAAGGAAGAATAGAACACTCAAGGAAGTTGCGAGAACAATAATTGTTGAAGCAATGTTGCCTAAGAAGTTTTGGGTAGAAGCAACAAGCACTGCATGCTATACTCAGAATAGATGCTTGATTTTTAAGGATCATAAGAAGACTCCATATGAGCTATGGAAAGGAAGGACTCCTAATATTTCTTATCTACACATTTTTGGATGCAAATGCTTCATACTGAATAATGGGAAAGAATATCTTAAGACTTTTGATTCAAAGTCAAATGAAGGTATCTTTCTAGGCAATTCTAATGTTAGCAAAGCATTTAGAGTGTATAACAAGAGATTAATGATTGTGGAAGAGTCACATCATGTTGTTTTTTATGAACAACATAGCTCCCCTGAAGAAATTGTTGAAGACTCTAAGTAGGACAACTCTACAGTTACAAGTCAACAGCAATATGTTGAGATCAAAACTCCTGTAGATTTGACCAACAAAGGCTTTGGCACTATAATTGTTGAGTTACCACCATTAGAGAATGTAGAAGATCTAATCCATGAGAATTTTCAAACAGAAGTAGAGACACCAACAAAAGGACTTGATGAGTCTGCAGTATGTGAATCTACAACTGTAGAGAACAATGATCAAGGATTAGAACATGTGTCAGATTTGATTTGGTTGAAAGATCACCCCCCTGAGCATGTAATTGGAAACCCACCAGATGTTGTAAGAACCAGAAAACAAATCCATGAGGCAATGTTTGCTACATTTCTTTCATCTTCTGAACCTACTGATATTCATGAAGCACTGCAAGATGTCAATTGGATTATTGCAATGCAAGAAGAATTGAATGGTTTTGAGAGAAATCAAGTATAGGAACTTGTTCCAAGACCTAGGAATCACAAAGTGATTGGAACTAGGTGGGTATTCAAGAACAAACTTGATGAAGATGGAATTGTAACCAGAAATAAAGCAAGGTTAGTTTCTCAAGGCTATTGTCAATCTGAAGGCATAGATTTTGATTAATCATTTTCCCCAGTTGCAAGATTAGAAGCTATAAGAATTTTTCTAGACTATGTTGCACATATGAACTTTACAGTCTATCAAATGGATGTAAAGAGTGCATTTCTAAATGGTTTACTTTCTGAAGAAGTGTATGTTGAACAACCACCAGGATTTGAGGAATCTACAGCTGAAGACAAGGTTTATAAGCTTAGAAAAGCCCTTTATGGACTTAAGCAAGCACCAAGAGCATGGTGTGATACCCTATGTGATCATCTGATCAAAAATGGATTCAAAAAGGGAATGGTTGACAAAACCTTATTCAGATTACAACATGGGAATGATAGTTTGCTTGTCTAAATCTATGTTGATGACATAATCTTTGGCTCAACCAATGAGGAATTATGCAGAAAATTCTCTAAGCTCATGACTGAGAAATTTGAAATGAGCATGATGGGAAACCTGAATTTCTTTTGGGGATTACAAGTTAAGCAAATGAGAGATGGAATTTTCATCAATCAAGCTAAATATATACTCAAGAGCTTATAAAGAGATTTGGAATGAATAGTTCTAGGCCTACCAATATACCTATGACACCTTCTATGAATCTTAACAAAGATGAGAATGGAAAAAGTGTTGATGTAACCAAATATAGGAGACTAATTGAATCATTGTTATACCTTACAACTAGCAGACCTGATATCATGTTTGCAGTATGTGTATGTGCTAGATAACAAGTGAATCCTAAGGAATCACACTTTAATGTTGTGAAGAAGATCATCAAGTATGTCAAATCCACACAAAATCTAGGATTATGGTATCCTAAAGAAGGAGGAATTGAACTCATTGGGTACACTGACTCTGATTTTGCAGGCTGCAAGATTGATAGGAAGAGTACTAGTGGGATTTGTCAATTTCTAGGTGAAAGGTTGGTGGCATGGCAAAGCAAAAAGCAGAATTCAATTGCTTTTTCTACAGCTGAGACAGAATACATTGCTGCTGGAAGTTGTTGTGCACAAATCTTATGGATGCAATATTAATTACAAGACTATGGGATTGATTCAAGAGAAACAACTATATTATGTGACAATATAAGTGCTATTGCTATTGCACAGAATCCAGTTTTACACTCTAGATCAAAACACATAGATGTAAGGCATCATTTCATAAGATATCATGTTGAAAGAAAGAATGTGAAATTGACAAAGATTCATACTGATTTGAATCTTGCTGATATTTTCACTAAACCCTTGTGTGAATCAAGATTTTCAATCTTGAGAGGTAATTTGGGTATGTTAGAATTGTAAGAAGACTCTGTGAAAATCACTAAATTGCAAAGACAAACCTAGAAAATTGAAAACTCAGTAGAAAGGAAAACTGCAGCTGCAAAGTCACTCAACTGTAGAGTTGAACTCTATAGTTGCAGAATTAGTTCAGAACTGCAAAATTTCTTACCAACTGTATACTTTCAAATTCAAAGAATGTCAACTGCAAACTTAGGGAATTTACAGTACTTTCTACAATTCTGATAATTAAATGGAGCACTACAAAATTCAGAAACTTTTGTACTAAGTTATAAAAATTTTGGATTTATTCAGGCATTTTAATTAATAAAATGTGTGAGTACATGTAACATTTTAAATGGAATTAAATTCAATGTGAGTTAGATTTTTGGACAAATCTAATTTTAAATTTTGGTCCAGAATTCAAAAGCTCATAAATTTTAGGTCAAAGACCGTTATACCCCTATTCTTAATAGTTGTTTAAGGAAAGGTATTTAAAGGATCCTTCATGCTTTTTATATCCTACTTTAACATTTCGAACCCCCTAAAACCTTAAACACTCCCTATTCCCTACTCAAAGAAACCAAGAATCATGGCTATGAAAGTTATTTTCGGAGCCTTGTTTGATTTTGATGAGATATTGAAGAAGCATCCCACTGATGCTATGGAGGACGTTGTCAAGCACATTGTCAATCAAGGTGTTCATTACTGCTTGACCCACAACCCCGGTTCATATGATGATAAGATAGTTCATGAGTTCTACCAGAATGCAGAAGCAAATGTAGAAAGAAAAACGTTATCAGTGAAGTTACAAGGAAGGAATGTAAATATTACAGCTGGTGATATTTGCAAAGCTCTACATTTGAGGACTGGAGGTGATGCACATGACAATCTCAACTTTGCAAATGAAGATGAGAAGTACTGGAAGAGATTCACTGCAAAGAAGCCATTTCCGAAGAACTGGAAAAGGACATTCAAGAAGACTGACTTAGCAGTTGAGTATGTCTATCTTTATGAGGCTATTGATAAATGCTTATTATGTAGAACTGGTGCTCATGATACTGGCACTATATTGATATGGGATTTAATGATAGCTTTTGTCAAAGAGATTAAGGTAGATATTGGAGAACTTTTGTTAAGAAACATAGGAAATGATGTCGTTAAGGCTGGTAAGAACAAAGGTTTTGGCTTGTTCTTAAACTATATTTTGAAGGAAGTTGGTTTTTCTCACTTCAATGGGCATGAAGGGCAGCCCATTCTAATTCATAGAATCATTGGGAGGGCTAATTTCAAGAGAAGAGTTGTGGATGCTCCTATGGCCCCTGAATCCAAGAGAAGAAAAAAGAAGACTGAAAGGAAGGTTCTTACTATCATAAGATCACCAAAACAACCAGAGAAAAAGAAGAAGAAGAAGAAGAGTGTAAGAAGGAAGCTCTTAGTGGATGAACCCACTGATTCAGAAGATGAAATTGATATAGAAAGAAGGCAGAAGAAACATCACTCAAAGAAAGCTACAGAAGTTGAAACTGACAAGTATACAGTTGTAGACTTGCCAACTGTACAGTCTGAGGTACAAGCGACTGAGGAACAGTTTGAAGAGGCAGGAATCCCTGAACCTGAAACTGAACAACTCTCTGTTGTTCCAGTTGAGAGGGCTAAAGAATTTAAATAGAAAAGGCAAAAATTCAATGACTGGAAGTTAGTCAAAGAAGAACTGGAGAAGTTAGCAACTGAAGAAAGAAAGTTATTCCAGTGGATAGTTGAATGGACTAACTGCAGTGATGTCAATGAATTATTGAAGCCTAATTTCATTGATGACTTCATTGCTAACAAAAGAAGAAAAGATATCACCAAGGAAAGCAGATTATCACTGAAGAACCAGCAAGGCAGAAAATCACCAAATCTGCAACTGAAGCTTTGAGAGTGGCTATCATGACTGAAAAAGATCCAGAGGCTCAATATAATGTTGATTATGATGTTGTGAGCACAGAAAGTGATGAAGAACTACCACAGAAGACTGGTGAAGGTAGTACTCAAATTGTTGAAACTGAAGGCTTGGCTATTCTTGCAAAAGAAGCTATTTTAATGGAATATGCAGGAGCTAGTGCTGCAAATCCATTGAATATTGATGAAACAAATCCTACTCGGATGAATCTGAGAAGGAGAAAGAAACAAGAAAAGATGATTCTCCTTGCAAAGATCCAAAGGAAAAGCCAGATGATGATGAGGATGGCAATGATGATGCACCAATGGGTGGTGCTCAAGCTCAAGTTCAAACTAAAGTTCAAGATAAATCTGTGGAAACTGATGTTCAAGCCACTGAAAATGTTCAAGTTGATGAACAAGTTGTTGAGGACTTATCTAATGAGATTGATAAAGATGTATCTCAACCCATCACAAGTATTTTTCACCAATCTCCACCTGCATTGTTCACTCTAGAAGAGATATATAGGCATGGAACTCCCCCCACTGCAGAGCTATCCAGCTCTGGAGAGAAAGAATGCTGTGAATATGGAAGATTACATTACTGAATTCTCTACAGAGGTTGCTGTAACTCCTAGCAAGAGGAAGGCCTCTACTGAAGACTCTATAGCTGTAGAGTTGGTGCCTCCCAAAGCTCAGAAAGTTACAAAAGGGAAAGAGTTGATGATTAGAGAAGGTGATTCTGAGGAAGAAGACAGTGATACAAATCCTCAGATGACACACAAGGATGTTATTTCACAACTGAAGAATTTGGAAGAATCTTTAAAGAGTATTGAAGCTGAAATTCTGAAATAGGTCAAGCAAGTTCCTGATGCTATAATTTCTCAAAATGTGTGAAAAGGTATGGAAGACCTTGTAAAGAAATTTGAGGAGAGAAGCTCAGAAGAAAAGAAAGTTCTTGAGAAAAATTTCAAAGTTGCTGTAGACAGCTTACTGGCTCAAAATGAAGAAATCAGAAAAGAGAGTAACCAGAAATCAAGGGAAATCACTAATCTACAGTCAGATATCAAGCATATGAAGGATGATTCTTTCAATCTAAAGGTAGAAGTGAAAGGTATGAGGAAAGAGATGACCAAGATGATTACTGGAAATGATTCTCTGAAGTTGGATTTGATGAGCAAGCTTAACACCATTTTGTCACATATTGATGTTGGAAAAAAGGGGGAAAGCAGAATAGAGAAGGAGATCAAAGAAGGAGATAAGAATACTGAAGACATTCTTGGAAATGTAAGAAATATTGGAGAGTCATTGGCAAAGGAATTTGAAGCTGCCAAATCCAAAGACTTGTCCATGAGATTGGGTGAACAATCAGAACAGATAATGGGAAGTTCTAGAGAAGGCAAGATTATAAAGCTCCCTAAGTCTACAAGTCAGAAGAAACCTACAGTTACTGAGGTTACAGCTCCTTCAGCTCATAAACATCATAACTTTTGGGAACTAACTGTGAAAGAATCAAGAGACAGAAGAAAAGAGAAGGAAGAAAGAGAGAAAGAAGATAAAGAAAGGCAAGAAAAGCAATGAGAAAAAGAATCTACAGCAGTTGTGACTGCTCAACCTCTAAATGTTCAACCTTTGAGCATGGTACCTATTGAAGATTTTGAAGAGAGGGTGAAGCAAATGAAGACTGAATTTGATCTTATTTGGGAAGAATTCTTGAGCATATGCAATAGGCATTCAGTGATTAAGAAGATTAAGCTCAAGAAGGACAGGTTTCAAAAGTTTAAAGATATGAAGGCCAATGGATCTTTGTATCAAGGAAACAATGCTTGACTCCTTGGTGGAAAGATTAAAAGCAATCCTATGCCCAAGAGACAGTTCAAATCAAAGAAGGAGGAAGAAGACTTTGATGCTTATGAACTTCATATGCTGATGAAATACTATGAAGAAGATGCAAAGAACATGAAGCTAGTGGAACAAGGAATCCTGAAGCCCCAAGATGAAACTGATGAAGATGATGCTGATCCCAAGCACAGAAGAAGATGAAGATTATGTTCTAGATTAGACACTAAAACTTTTTAGTTTTTAGTCTAATTAGCCTACTGTAAGCTGTATCTTGAACCTCTTTTTATTTTATGCAGCTTTGTGCTTTGTGCTTTGTTCTGTGTCCTGCTCTATCTTCTGTTGTCCTGATTTGCTTTGTTGTTCTTGTTGTGTTAAGACAATTTCTTATTGTCTTTGTTACTTGTTTTGTTGTTTGTTTTGCCAACATCAAAATAGGGGGAAATTTTTAAGTACCTTGGTTTAGATTTTGATGTGTGCTAAACAATGTGTTTAATTGTTGAATTAATCTAACACTTGTGCTAAGGAAATTGGTGTTTGAAACATATAATTGTAAGTGAAGTCTACAGCTGTGCATTTGATCAATCTACAGTTAAGACATGACCCTACAGCTGTAAGGTTTCTCTACAACCGATTTTTTATATTGACAGGACTCTACAACTGCAAGATTAAAGACTCTACAGCTACAAAGAACCGTTTGAAGAGATGGTACAAGTCAAAGATTATTTGAAGATAATGAAGACCCTTAAGGACTATTAGTGTAGCTCTCAAGCACTCACTAAACTGTACTTAAGTGGAGGATATTTTCTTACTTCTGGAGGATAATGAAGATTAGTTACAAGGAGGCCAGAATTCTGAAGGAAATGACAATAGTACAATCAGTACTATCCTGTGTGAAGAATGAGGACCACTTCACACATGCCAAATAGAGAGAGAGGATCCTTATCCGGATTTCAAATTTGAATTTCCAACGGATAAGACACTCCACTCAATCTATAAATAGAAGAAGTCCTTAAAGGAAGCAACAACAACCCTGAGCATACAAGCATTCAACCTAAGCAAGTCTACAACCAGCAATATTCTGAGAAGAGCTTTATTTGTTTTGATCTTTGTGATTCATATGTAGATCGATGGCTGACGATTTTCAGGTAAAGATAACGCATATACTAATTTTCTCTATTTTAATTCACGATATAATTTTGTGTTAATATTTCATTGTAGGCTAAAAGTAAGAGAAACAGCCAATAAGCGAAGAATATGGAAGCACGATATCGGGGATCTTCCAAAGGTTATGCACGCATAAGGGAAGAAATGGTGAGAACAAAATTTTATACCACTAACTTTATTAGTATATTCGTTTTTAGTAATTCTAATTAAGAAACATGTTCATCAATATCGTAGCTGGTAGAAAAAAAGAAAGCTGGAGAGAGCAACCCTGTTGTTGGTCGTTACGTGTTATTTCAAACTACCAGAACGACTCCTGATGGGAAAGTTTCCGATCCTGCGTCACAGCGCGTTATGGATAATGCAGTAATCTACCTATTATGTTTTTATCATTTCAAACTATTATTTGATTTGATATTATCTAATAATAACCTTTTGTGATTCGGGAGCGCTTTTCTAAAAGCATGACTCATGACGACCTCCGCTCTATTAGTGATAATGATCTACTTGCACGTAGGGGTGTGCATAATTTGGTTATTAACCGAAAACCGAACCAAAATATGAATTCGGTTCGGTTACCGTAGTATTCAATTCGGTTTCGGTTATTATTTTTTTATAATTTTGGTATTCGGTTCGGTTAATAACTGAAATATTTTGGTTAACCGAAATCCGAACTGAAATTATTATATATTTAATAAACATTAATATTTATATTTAATAAATAAATAATATAACATAAAAAACATAAACCTAAGTAAGTATAATTTAAATATTTAATAAATAAATAATATAATTATATTTAATAAATAAATAATATAATATAAATAATATTTATATTTAATTCGGTTATAACCGAAACCGAACCAAAAATTTCGGTTTTGGTTATGTTTGGTTTTACATAAATTCAGTTCGGTTGTGGTTACTTTTACCTCATTTCGGTTCGGTTCGGTTTCAGTTTTTTTAATTCGGTTCGGTTCGGTTACCGAACCGACCGTTGCACACCCCTACTTGCACGGGCTTATGGTCGTCAGGAGCATTCTGGCCGCCTGAGGGGCACTGGCTTTGGCGTGACAAAGACTACATTGATGATGACACCTGGTGTTGCAGCTATGGAGAAGGTGGATAAACTTTCGGAGCAGGTAGCCATGTTGACCAAGCAAATGGAGTTTTTTGCTTCTCAATTCCCGAGTCAAGGACCTCAATCCAGTGCTGGAGCCAGTCATCAGGATAGTTGGCAACTATGTTTTCTGCTGATGTTAGGGAAGAAGTTCACTATCCACCTGAAAGTAGCTCCCAGGTATAAAAATCATCAAATTTTATTATGGATTAGTATGTTTTATAATTAAAATTTTATTTTAACAGTTACCGACCGCTTGCTATCTGTATTTGGAGCATCCTCTTCGGTTGGTGGCTCAAGGCACATTGCACAGTAGCTCCAGTGGAGTTATTCATGGTAGGCCCATTACTCCTGGTTTTCAGAGGGTGACGCTCGATGTACCCGTCGTCGAAGAAGAGGGTTCGTCGATGCCAAAACCAATAGATGAGGCGATCACAGTTGGGACAGCGATTGGGCACTTTCTAGAATGGCCAATAAAGTTGGTCTCTCTCACCTTGAAGGTAAAGAAAATAATGTTATTAATGTTCAGTATCTTATTTATTCTAAACAATATTGCATATTGAATGTAGGCATTACCGACTCCGCAAAAGTCAAAATAAAAAACACCGAATGTCGTGGACAGTGAGAGAGAGACACCAAGGGGCTCCACTGGTAGAGTGCGCAAACGTGGTTGTCCCATGCCAAATGACCTACCTCACGACTACACTCTACATGTTATGGTGCAGATGCAGGTATCGATATCTACGTTCAAACAAATAGATGTTCCTATTTCTGCTTTTTTTCATCAAACTGGTTGGAGCGACTGGATAAACCGGGAAAATATTCTGGAAGTATTAGAAGATGGGGAGTTGAGTGCATCTGCCATATGTTTATACCTTAGGTATGTGGTTAATAATTTTAAGTATTTACTTCTTATAAAGTTTTACTTTTTTTTTAAAATATTAATGTGCGTATATATGTTTTTTAACGATATTTGGGTGAGGTATATCTCTCCAGAGATATGGATGCATGTTCAAAGTATACATTCATCTCTGCCCAAACGTCTGTGCTCATTGGTGATAGGAAGCATAACATGGAGAGTACGTTTGCACATATGTTGACACTTAAGGGGAGAGATCATCTCATTTTTTGGCCTACGAATGTGGGGTGAGTACAAAAAATATTTCATTAAATTTGTATTCATAATCAAATGTAGTTAATTTTAGTATTCTTAATGTAAAGCAGGAGACATTGGGTGTTGGTCGCGATAAACATGCAAACACTTGATGTGTATTATATGGATCCAGCTGGTGCGATGAATACGAGTCACCCTTAACTCAAGTCATATATGGAAATGTAAGTTAATTTATAATGATTTATTTAATATTAACTTATTTCAAAATAATAATTTATAATATACATATGTAAAATAGTTTGATGAGGATGTACCGGTGTCGGCTGTCGGGTCAAGACTCAACATCTATCAAGCAAGTGAAATGGAAAAATATTCAGGTTATTAATTTACTTTAGAAAATTATCAAAGTATTAGAAAATAATTATAATTGTATGACATTTTCATCATTGCTAATCAACAGGTTCCGAGGCAACAAGATGTGGTGCATTGTGGACATTTTGTGTGCTATTATATTGAAGATATAATTCAAACTTACTGGACGATCATTCCTACAAATGTAAGTTTGTTTATCTATTTATTGAAGTTATTATTAATTGAATATAAGTATTTATTAACTAATTAATTTTTCAATATTTTACAGTTTGTATATGAACGTCCGCTCGAGTATTACTTTACAAAAAGAATGGACGAGTGGAAAATTAATTGGTCAGGATATTTGTACAATCGATTTTTAGGTTAAACTTTTTGTGTGACAATATGTAAACTTATTTAATTATATATTAAATTTTATTAATGTGTATATATATTTGATTGATGTTTCATTTAATTAGTGAATAATTGATGTGTATATTTATTTTATTGATTTTAGGAATTTATTATATATTGATTGGTATTAATTAATTATTTAATTGATTTTAGGGAATAATTGTAAAAATAAATCAAATTTAAAAAAAAATGCTTGCAGAGCGGTTAAAAACCGCTCTACAAGTGCCCCTAATTTAAAAAAAAAAATATGCTTGCAGAGCGGTTATTAACCGCTCTCACTATAAACCGCTCTCTAAGTGAGAGCGGTTAATAACCGTTCTCCAAGTGCCGATCTTGCGCAGCGGTTTCAGAACCGCTCTCTCCACTTGGAGAGCTGCCACTTGGAGAGCCCTTAAGAACCGCTCTCTAAGAGCAAAAAAAAGGGCTCTCCAAGTTCCTTTCTGTACTAGTGAATTATTCTCCCCATCCAATTTTTTACTTAGACTTGCTTTTTATTTTAATCGAGATGCTGCTATATTATTATGCATCTGGTGGACCTATGGGTAATTAAAAGTTAATCTTGCTCATATTTAAATATTAAAAATGTATTTTTGTAATTTTATTTTTTTGAAAGATATTGATGTGTGTGATAAATTATCTCTGAAAATCAAACCAGGCTTTAAATTATATATATATATATATATATATTTAGTCTTATATGCACCAAATGCACCATGCAACACAAATGCATTTTTAAAAAGTTACATATAATTCTATTAAAAAGTCACACGTATTATAAATAAAAAGTATATTTTTAAAAATACATTTTTCAATAAGAAATGATGTAACTTTTTTAAAATGCATTTAAGTTGCACGGTACACTTGGTGCACAAGAGACTTATTCAATTATATATTATATAAAATAAAATTTAATTCATATTGAGATCCGTCTTAAAATGAAAGCATAACTTTGATGCCTT
The DNA here is from genome assembly GCA_026898435.1 of Prunella vulgaris. Classification (NCBI taxonomy): domain Eukaryota; kingdom Viridiplantae; phylum Streptophyta; class Magnoliopsida; order Lamiales; family Lamiaceae; genus Prunella; species Prunella vulgaris. The sequence goes on from JAPKLY010000597.1 coordinate 224,463, forward strand.
CTTATGAAATTCTTCTATTTTAGTCATTCCATGAATAAAAAAACCTCATTTGTTTTATGATAGAACGTTTCAAATACTTAATTAAAGAACAATATTTTTGTTTTATGACAAAATAAATCTTTTACATTTTAAGATAAGATTATTTACCTTTCTCGAGCAGTTTTCGTGCTATTGCATAATTAATGACAATGTACCGCAATATGCATTTTTGGATAGCGACCATAAATTCTCTGTAAAAAATAAGTAAATTAAATACTACTATATCAAACATAGACACCAAAATATATAACAAACATAATTAAATTTGAAGACACCAACTTAACATCAATGATTATAAACGGACAAAAAATTTATAATCTTTATCTGCCATCAATTATATTTTTATTTTCAAATCATTACACTCAAGTTGGAAAGAAAATGAACTTCGTCAAACAAAAAGTCACAAATACTATGTGTAGACTCTTATATATTATTTAAAAACATCTAACAACTAGGTGTAAGAATAACATCACACATCACATCTAAGTCGATGATCGATATACTTTGTGTAAATATTTTGATTCAAGGATTTTGAGATCTACAATCACAATTACTTAAATGCACAAATTGATATCTAACATAAAACTTTTATTGAGATGATGCATGTAGATCCAGAAAACAACAATAATTTTTTAGTAAGTATAACACTTTGTAAATAAATTTATGATCTAGTGAAACTATCATTGAATTTAGAAATATATATATCTCTACCAGAGGCATCGTGCAATCAAAGATGTCAGTAGCATCTGATGGTAGGTGGTGGTGCTTACAAACCCTAAGAGTTGACATACTTGTAAACCTTAGAAGCGCATAAAATAAAATAAAATTAACCCTTATAAAATTTTCTTACAAAACAACGATATTTATAGAGTTGTTAGAATGAATCGGGGGAAGAGGGGGGATCCAAATCACAATCCCACTGATTCCTCCATTTTACAGATCTTGATGGGCCAACCCATAACAGGGATGGAGTGGGAACTACTTACCTAATCCAACCCTCAATTGACTATGGACTTAGTAGGCTAGCCCACATGCTTTCTTTGTGAATTTTTTTCACATACATTATTTATATAAATCTTAAATCTTAAATCTTAAATAATTAAGATTTGTTATATGCAGAAAAAAATATATTTTTGTGCAAGAAAATATTATATTACTGTGCAAATATATATTGCGAACTAATTTGTAAATATAATTATTTTTTAAACCAATAAGCAAATGCCCCTAAAATATAAAGTCTCAAATTAAAGTCTTAATTAAGTTCATCAATATAAATATAATATCTCAAACTAATTAAGGTCGTGGGTGTCATTGCAGTAGTCAATGACGGACGACGAGGATGGAGGTCATGAGCCATATTTAGTCTTTCAAAGGTTTATTAGCGCAACTATCTGAGTTAGAGATGAGTGAATTCAGACGATTTCTCTATAGATGACAATGATTTTGGATAGTGGTGGCCGTTGTTAGCAGAGTGTTGTTGGAGGAGAGCTTTGATATCCGGTGGATGACTTCAACTGGAGGTGAAAAACTTCGAATTGCTCCAGTGATGGCCATGGCTGGTGGCCTGCCATTTATTCAGACGGGTGCGGTGGTGAGTTACAATTTGTGGTTTTTTAGGTTTAGGTTTTAATTTTGTTTTTAAGTTCTAAAATTTTTCAATTGTAAAAAACTAGTAAATTTCAAATTCACTTTATATAAATTTATTAGAAAAAGTTAATTACTTAGTCAGCATGCCACGTTAATTTATAAATAGGATGTGTCATCCTATTCTGCAAGAAAATAGTATCACATGATTTATATGAGCACAAAATAACATCGTTTCATTTAATTTCTAACCATATGAGACTAATTTAAGCAAAATTTGAATTGTATAAGATTAAATTAAAATAAAAAAGTAATTATACTAGACAAAAATAGTATTAATTTTATTATAACTATAATCAAATCATTAATACAAAATAATAGTACTAAACAATAAAATTTATAATAGTATCAAAGAAATTTTGAAAATAAATTGAGATTTAAACATATAGGCTTCATTTGGTTCAATTCAAATATCTAATATAGATGTATTAAAAAGCCTTAAATGGAAAATGGCTCATTATTTATTGGGCTTGAGTTAATTAGATATTTGGTTGGCCCAAACAATAATAGCCATGGGTCTTATTAAGTTGTTTGGTTCTGTTGCAGTATTCAACAGATTCAAACGCATCCCATAATTCGTCGGCATCCATTAACGAAATCCGGCTTATCCTTGCAGTATTCAACATTCAAACGCATCCCAAACTTCTATTCCTCTGAAATTTCTGCTTTATGTCCCAAAAATTGAAAGGCCCATGGCCTGATTTATACCGATTCCCAGCCTCGCCAGAGACAGTACCATGGAGTCCTTAAAATTTTCGCCAGCAATTCTTCGATCGGTGCAGATCCGCGTAATCTCTCTACATCCACCGAGTCTCTCCAAAAATTCGCCAATGCAGGATCGTGGCCATCTCTCTTGTTGTGTTCATGACTTTTGTAATTGAATCACTGTCGCCTCCAAATCACCCGTACGGAGAATTAGCGTTGAATGTTCTAGAATTAGGATTTGCTTTATATAAATGAGGACATTTTAGAAATTTTATAATTTTATAACTCAGCCTTAATCGACTAGATTCATTGTCGGGCATGTCTCTCTATTATTTTCTAAGGCCCTATTTAGTCCAAGCAAAAAGCTAACCGCCTAGATAAGGGCATTAATTTGCCTTATTAAGGCCAAGCAAATGGAGCCATATATTATAATTTAAAAGAAATATATCTATATCATCTAATTAATACAACGATAAATTAGTCTTCAATTTATCTGTATCATTTAATTGTATATGTATTCATTTTTTTATATATTAAATTGTATATGTATTTAGATTGAGTCATACTTTTTTTTAAAAAAATCATATTTAAATTTTTTAAAAATATTTCACAGGTTTGTATAAGAACAGGTCGAGCTTGGGCATTTTTTTTAAATTTCGAGCAAGCCAAATTTTAGGTTTTTCGCTTTCAATTTGTGCTACCATACAAGTAAATACATGTTACTATTAGATAAAATGTGTGTTACTATGAGACTAATTATTATTATTTTTTACATATATTTATTGTTTTTGTAGGAATAACAATTTTTCATACAATATAAGAGCAAAATGTTGTTGTTATAAGAAAAAATATTAATTTTTCATAAATATTTATTTATTTGTGCAGAAATAATTATATTTTCTTATAATAACACATATAAAATAGAAAAAAGTATGCTACCACATGAATTAATATACCTAGCTTTTAAGATGATTAATTGATAAGAGACACATATTTGTTTTTAACAAAAATTCATTTTATCTTATAATACCACATGTTTTCTCATATTGTTACACAAAATGGTAAGCAAATATGTGTTAGTATTAGAGCAAATGTGTGTTACTATCCTACGAAATATTACTATTTTACATATGTTCATTTGTTTTTATAGAATAAATAAATTTTCACATAATATAAGATCAAAATGTATATTATTATAAGAATAAAATTTGATTTTTTATAAATTTGATTTATTCTTCTAGAAATAATTATTTTGTCATATAATAACACATAAAATAGTAAAAAGTGTAGTACTACATAAATCAATATACCTAAATTTAAGAGGATGATTATTAAATTAAAAACACATATTTATTCTTATAGTAACTCATTTTACCCTTACAGTAACACGCATTTGCCTATATAGTAACACAAACTGAGGAGCAAATGTGTGTTACTATTAGATCACATGTGTACTGTAAGATCAAAGTGTGTTAGTTTCTGTACAAATATTTATTTGTCCTTAGAAAAATATATATTGTACTTATATGACATATATATGTAAGATATTGAAAGATGTATTAGTACATTTACAATATATTATGAACGTAAATCAACAAAAAAAAAAAAATTAAGTAATACATATATTTATTCTTACAAACTTACAGAGATAAATTTTTTTTGGTCCCATAACTTATTGAGTGTCCGATTTTGGTCCCAAAAAATTTAACTTTTCAATTTTGGTCCCGTAACTCTTGATGTTTGTCCAATTTTGGTCCCATTTTTATCGAAAAATGTAAATAATGTCATTTTTTGCAATGCGCAATGCATGTTATGGTTGAATTTGGAATTTTTTGGCACTCTTGCTGACGTTGGTGCCAAATAATTAATTTTTTTTCATTGTTTTACTTATTTTTTCTATATTACTGAAACACTAATAAAAATAATAAAATATTAGCAAGGATGATGGAAAGTTCCAAATTCAACTACCATGTGCACCGTGCATGGAGAAAAATAATATTATTTTTACTTTTTCGATAAAAATGGGATCAAAATTGGACAACTCTATGAGTTACGGGACCAAAATTAAAAAGTTAAAATTTTGGGGACCAAAATTTTACAAACTCTAAGAGTTACGGGATCAAAATTGAAAAATTAAAATTTTTTGGACCAAAAGTGGACACTCAATAAGTTATGGGACTAAAAAACTTTTTTTCTCAAACTTACATATTCTCCTTATAATTATTGAAAAATACTTTTTTAAGGATTAGTAACATAGATTTTGTCTTTTCAGTAACACAATTAGCTTATATAGTAACACATTTTAGAGCGAATTTTAAATATGTATCATAATATTACTTAGCTTTCCTTAAGTCAACACACCAAATTAAAGTTGTTGACGGAAAGGAATATATGCATGGGATCTAAGGATTCACCATTTTTTCATTTGACCCATTAAATTTATTTTTTGAAAATTTTTACGGTAGAATATTAGTTTATGCAAATGTTGCTCTAAATTTATTACTTGTAATTATCAGGTTTATTCTATTATGTTATGATAGCTTGAGTTTATATTTTTTCGGTTAATCTCATGTTATTATGAAACTTTTTGAGTTAAAGGAAAAATATTATCTGAGATTTTGATATAGATGAACAATGGACAAGAACCTTGACAAGTGAAATTTCATCAAATCATGCAATGGGAAAAAAACCGCGTCAATCAAATTCACATATATATATTTCATAATTTATTTTTTCACGTTTTTAAATTTGTATTTTCCTGAACAATACATTTTAATAAAAAAAACAAATTACCTCTAATAAAATTACTCATACTGTTCAAAATGGCTCATAGATGAATTTTTTCACTCTATACTTTATATATTCGTTTACTATAAACAGTAGGAAAATTAATTTTTTTCTCAATTAATTTTTTTTATTTGCCCAATCATATAACTCTTATATCCTTCACTTTTTCAATTTTTTTTTCCAACTGTATTACAACATTTTTCCGAGTATACTTAGAGTACATGTGGGAGCAATGCTTAATCAATTTAAGCATCGTTTGATTCGTTAGATAAACTAACAAAAATTAAATTATCTTATCTAATTTAATGTTTAGTTTAATAGATAAAGAACCAATATTAATTAAAAGCCCAAAAATTAAAATTCAATTATCTTATAAATGATAGATAATATTATCTTAGGGATCAGAGGTATGATAATAATTCATTGTGCTTATCTTTATTAAAATACTCCTTTTACATAGGAAATGAGAATCATAATTCACTTATTTTTGTTTATGATATAAAGGGCAAAATTGTTAAGGATTTATTACTTGTTGGGCTCACTATTCACACGAAACCACAATTATGGACATTTTCACTATTTAAAGTTTGAAAGAGGGGCAGAAAGTTTACATGCTGGGGCAAAAATATAATACAATTACAATCTGCTTTTTATGACAAAAAACATTTTTTTTTTGTACTTGTGTCATAAAGTTATCTATAAGCCAATTTTTCTCCATCCCTACGGACTCTATTGTGTAGTTAAGAGTAGCTTATTTATTTCATGTTTCATTTTTCTCCATTCCTACAGTGAACAATATGGTAGTGGCACCCATAGCTTTCTCCTACACGTTTACTT
>JAPKLY010000598.1:0-17443 GCA_026898435.1 Prunella vulgaris
CAAATAAAGCAACGATAGTTGACAGCTAATAGAAATTGCATCGGAAAGTGAAGCGCAGAAAAATGCTCACGCATCAAAATAGCGGAAGATTTATAATCAAACTATCATATACGACCTAAAAGCATCTAAAATGATGGATCCTTGCAATTCATCAAACTATCGAGAAAAGGTCTAACTTCCAAAAGTCAATTACAAAATCAAATCAAAACGAAGCAAACCTGAGTGAAAGCCGCGGGATCGTGAGGAAACACATTCACAACTTCAATGCCATAAATCCGATCGATATTTGGCTCCAAACCTACCGCGCTACCCATGTTCCACGAAACGCTATAAATAACCAAAACGCATACAGATAAAACAGCTGAAATCAGTAAAGTAACCATCCTGTAATTCCAATTAAACGACGTCGAAGAAGGCGCCGTGAGACTGCTGCGGGGACTAGTGGAATTCGAATTTGATGAACGCCTCTGAGATTTTTTCCTCAGCGATTTTGTAGCCATAGGGAGAAGAGAGCAGTCATTGGTCGGGAAATGCGGCGGAAATTGGCGAAGGAGGCGGTGGCGAAGGGGAGAGCGCTGCGTTTCGGGGTTTGTTGGTCAACCGGTATTACTGGTTTGACTCGACAGGATTGGGCATTCACTTTTTGCCACCTACCTAAATACAACTGCAATTGGTGTTCAATTTTGTGGAATTCTTTTAATTAATTATTTAATATTTTAAAATAAATTTTATGATAAATTTATCATAAATTATTTTTAGGGAAAATTATTTTTTTAGTCCTTTATCTTTCACCAATTGTATTTTTCGTCCTCTTAACTATACCTTTTTAAAAATAGTCCTTTAACTTATCAAAAATTATTTCTTCATCCTCTTAACTATACATTTTTAGAAATAGTCTTTTAACTTACCAAAAATCAGTTTTTTTCGTCCTTGTACCGAGCTCAAGTGGATTTTTTTTTTTTTTTAATAACACACGCACACGTGGCCCCAGTTTGGGAGGGAAGAAACGCGCGCTAAACACTGAAAAATCCCCAAATTATATCTCAATGCACAAAATGTTGAAGGTAATGAGATTTAGGGTTAGATATAATTTGGAGATTTTTCAGTGTTGATCGCGCGTTTCTTTCTTTCCAAACTGGAGCCACATGTGCGTGTGCTATTAAAAATAAAAAAAAATTCCACTTCAGACAGGTAAGAGGACGAAAAAATAATTTTTGATAAGTTAAAGGACTATTTCTAAAAAGGTATAGTTAAGAGGACGAAAAAAACAATTTTTTGTAAGTTAAAGGACTATTTCTAAAAAGGTATAGTTAAGAGGACGAAAAATACAATTGGTGAAAAATAAAGGACTAAAAAAATCATTTTCCCTTATTTTTATATAAATTTGTTATATAAATAATTATTTTAATTGTTAATTAAAGCTTGTTTAAATTAGCACTGCATGAACTAATGTCCTAAAGAAGTAGTATCAAGTATCAACTAAAATAGTACTTGATAGGGGTGGGCATAAGTTAGTTACACTATGACATTAGAATAGTTAATAATACTTTTGTCAAAAAAAAAAAAAAAAATAGTTAATAATACTTTTTCTATCTTACAAAAATTTGTACAATTTTTTATTTAAACATTCTATATGAATTTACAAACTACGAAAAAAAATGTATTAATTTGTGAGTTCATTCACATAATTAATTATATACATATTTATCTATATATTACTATTTTATTTAAAAAAAACTAATGTAAAATTTAATAGATGCAAATTCTGCTGAGACATGAATAATTATAATAATATTATATAATAATTATATAAATATAATAATATTATATTATATATATGTAATTGTACATGAAATTATTATATATTATAAATTTTATGATAGAATAATTCTTTTAATATATCTCTTTCAACCCATCAACTTCACCTTCTCTTCCCCGTTTCCAACCCGCATAACAATTTTCCTAAATTATGCGGATCAATCTCTAAGTTACTGCAATAATTTTATAGTCCATTTTTTATTCATTTTGTAATGTCGAATAATAAATTAATAGAAGGCGGTAGCGGCAAATAAAGAAATATATATATTTACAATTATTTTTTATGAATGTATTAAAATTAATGTATGTTTAATTTAAATTTTATTTTATAAAAATTGTAAATTAGATATTTGATACATTAATTAATTTTTTTATAAAAAAAATAGATATTTATAATATATGGAGGTATCTCGTAAAATTGGAGGGTATATAGTCGGACCCTTTCAAATTATCAATGAGAATAAGTAAGTGGCTAAGGTTAAATGCACTCACTTAAATTAATAGTACACACACTAAATGAATAAACACATTAAAAGATCAGTATACCTCTTTCTGAATATCATTTTTACCCCTCCTTCAAAACTTCCTCTCCTCCCTCACGTTTGCACCCACAGCGCAAACTACTACTTTTTTTTTTCTCTTCTTCTTCTCATTATCACCCTCCCATGATTCTTTTTTTCCCTCTTATCTGCTACCTTAAATCAAAAACCAAACAAAATCAAAATTTCCATTCTAAAATTTCTTCACCAAAACTTGAATTATAAAGCCAACGCTTGAAGTCATTCTCGCCGAAAAAGAAACAGAGCCGCCTACTAACCTGCTCTTTTGCCCACGGCGAAGCCATTTCTTGGAATAATTTCAGTCAATTTAAAATCTTCATTATCCTCCGATCCCATCTATTTCCATATGCTCTTTAATCCGATCCCGTCAATTTTCAAATGCCATCCGATCCAGACGGCGCCGGCGCCAAAGATGTGAACAAGAAGACCAATTAATCAATGACACATTAAAGAAGAAATGTCAAAAGTAGCGGGATCTATTCTAATGGATGAGAATCTGCTTAAGAGCCACCTTTGGCCGCTTCTGAAGTCGCCGTCTTCAATGCCGCCTACAGTTTCCTCCTGGCATTGCCTACCTCCGGCTCCAGCACCGACGTCGGGTGCGCCTAGTCTTGGAGGTGGGAGCTCCCATCCGTACGAAAAATTTCAGGCTCAAACCCTTTAATCCATCTGAATTGGACAATATCGCCTCTCAAGTTAATCCCTATTTTGATTTTCACCTTTCCCAGTTTTTTATTTCAAATCCATATGTTCTAAATTGAAAAGTTTTTTTTTTTTTTAGTTATGTGGGTGGGTGCGTAGTGTGCGTTTTGTAATGAATGGGTAAATATGTCTTTTTATTTGTTATTAAAATTAAAAATATTTTAATGTGTGTGTACTATTAATAGTTGTGGGTGCATATAACCTGGCCTAAGTAAATAAATTGGAAAATTGGCCCAAAATTATTTTGTTATGCAAAATTGATGAGTTAGTCCAATAGTTGAAAGCCCAAACTTAGGCCCAAAATCTTTAAAAATAACTCAACTTAGGCCCGAATTCTAACTTGGGCTTTTCTACGGTCAGGATGGGGTTTCGCCCTTCCTAACGTCAGTAAACCAATAGAATTTTGACAAATAATATTACATTGCCCTAGGCGACATAGTTTCGCCCTAAGCCAAAAAAATAACTTTTAAAAATTAGAAAATAAAAATTACTAAAATAACCTTTTATAATTTTTTAAAAGTTATTTTTTTTCTAATTTTTAAAAATTATTTTAATTAAAATATTATTATATCTTAATATATTTTAATCAAATTAAAATTTATGTTTTCAAAATTAATTCTTACACCCATTGCGACCGGGCCCAGCCCGGCCTGAGCCCGAGTGGCCCGACGGGCCTAGCGGGCCTAGCTAAATAGACCTAGTTCTTTTTTGGCCTGTATTTTTTGGGCTCATATTTAAAAAACCCGGGTTTCAGGGCAGGATGTGCCCAAAAAATACAGGCCCGAAAAGAACCGGGCCTATTTACCCCGGCCCGTTAGGCCTGTCGGGCCACTCGGGCTCAGGCGGGCCGGGCCCGGTCGCAATGAGTGTAAGAATTAATTTTGAAAACATAAATTTTAATTTGATTAAAATATATTAAGATATAATAATATTTTAATTAAAAGGATAATTTGGTAATTTTAATTTTATTTAATAATATTAATTAATTTTTTTAACAGTGCGATCGTCTTATGCATAGTGCAATCGCCCTAGTGCAAAATGCAATCACTTGAAAATAATATTGTACGTTAAATTATGAATCTAACGGTATTTAGGGGGTTTACTGACGTTAGGAAGGGCGAAGCCTTCCTGACCATAGAAAGACCCTTCTAACTTTGGGGGAAAATTTAATGGAAAAATAAATTTAAAAAGAAATGGGCAACAAGCAAGATGGACAAAAAATTAATGGCCACGGATATTTGCCCCAATATTTAATTACTTCACCCCAATTTTCATTTCACCATTATAAATTTTCATTAATGATTAACTATTTTATAAAATAAAATTTTAAAAATATAGATAAATATATTTATATCGGTTGCATAGATTGTTTTTATCATTTAATTCATATAATAGGTAACATAGAAACAATGAAGATTTCTCGTTAAAATTAATTTAATTTTCATTATAAACTCTTCTCATACTAAAAAATACGATCTACTATCAAAATTAATGCTATCAAATTTTATGTTTAATCAATCCGTATACAATTTTATTTTGGCTTTCAATTGTGACTTCCATAATGAATGGTGAGATTAATTCTCAAATTAGTGGATCCTAATATCGAATACCAAGTTCTAATTTTTTTTATTCACAATTATCGTAAATAAAATGTTACTCACATAAATAATATATATATAAGTCCAACATGTAGAGTAATATAGTTGACTATGAAATATGTTTAACATACTTACAACATGACGTGTATGAATAAATAAATTATGAATGAATGTTCATGACCGAATCTATTCCAAATGCTATAATTAGTATTTATTTTTAATGAAAATACTTATTTCACATGGAATCTCCATTTTAAAAAAAAAAATAATAAGTCATAATATTAATACTTAATAAAATTAAAAATAAATTTTAATTATAAATTAAATCAACACTACATTTAGTTGTAAATAATATCACCACACTCCATTAATAACAATTTGATTTAGAATATCAGTTAGTTGTAAATAAATCACCATGTTTAAATGTCGCGAATTAGCGTTTTGAACAGTTTCTGTTATGTCCAAGACGTAATTTGATGATGTGACACACCCTCTTAATCAAATAATATTATTTTTTTAATATGATTCGTGGATTGCTTAAAAGGTTAATTTACAACAATATTTATATATAGTAATTAATTTAAAATTATTTAAAATTTTAAGTTAAATTATAATTAAAAAAAGATTTTAATATATTTATTTATTGTAGTATTTCAAATCAAATCAATGGGCAGTCCATACACGTAGAATTTTAGGAGAAAAATGTGCAATTTGCACTCTTTAAGAAAATAAAGATATATTTTTTAATATATATATATATATATATATTTTTGTAAGTGTGTACACAAATTAATGTTCTATTCTTTGGTAGTGTGTAAATTCATATGAGACAGTAAAATAAAATAAGTGTGCAAGTTTACATGCGATGAAGAGATTATTTTGATTGAATATCAGTTAGATAATGATTAAATATCTTATAAATAATTTATTTTAAGAAATAGAGGATTTTTTTTTGTCATTTACTTTTATTGTTTGATCCATATAAAATACTTTCTTTGTACCAAGATAAATTATTCTTACATAATTTTTCTATTAAGGTGTTTCTAAGGTGAACTTTATATTTTGGGAGTAGTTTTTATGAAAGCATTGGGAATCCTCATTGAGATTAACTTAACATTCTCTACTCATCATTATTCACTATCTTAATCATACTAAATATATAGCTTAAATACTTTTAAATACTACTAAATATTTTAAACGCTTCATTAAATTAATTTTTCTTATATTTTTGTGTAATTTATATATAATTTTTATTCTATATTCTAAATATATTGAAAAGTATTTTTAATATTTTAATTTTTTGCAATTATACATTGTATTGGTTTCACAAAAATTATATTCTAATATTTATTTTATTATTTTAATACATTTTAGATAAGATTGAATGCCTTAAAATTTATATTATTTTTAATATATATTAGTATGTAAACAACTTAATCATATAAAAATTATTTTTCAATACTTGGCAATAATATAACTTATATCCTTTGGTTATAACATATACTACCTCCGTCCCGGAACTACTTTCATAGTAGTTTCGGGCACGCGAACCAAGGAAAAGTAAATATGTGAGTGTAAAGTCAAATAATAAAATAAGAAAAAGTGTATTTTGTTGACTTTTGTGAGAGAGAAAAGTTTCCTTTTTTGGTGTGTGAAAGAAGAGTTGGGACGTCCAAATAAGGAAAGTGTGAAAGTAGTTTTGGGACGGAGGGAGTATATCTTTTATAATGACTCACATATGAATTAATTTCACTCAATACTTTTTCATATACATATATATATGACATATTTAAATATAGATTGAGGTTATATTTATATAAAATAAAATAAAATTATTTGACACAAACATAGAAAATAAATTTACTACTATACTTTTGTACTCTACCAAGAACAACTGCATATTTACAAAAAAAAATTAGCCACATATAAAAGAGATGAACTAATTAGTATGAAAATTGCTCAAAATTCATATGCTTTACTTTCATATTGTTTAGGAATTCATGCATTTGTATATTAAAATTGACTAATTGAGCTTAATTATAAGAAGCGTATTTGTATTGCTATTTTGTAGAAATTTTTAGTATTTTAAAATAAATATATATCAATATTTTATTTGAGTCAATTAAAAAAATCAGTCAAAAAATTAATTAAAAGTTATGAATAAAATGAAAATAAGTGGTGCATAAAATTATTTGGGCAATTCAATTAAATTTAATTAAATGTAAATTAAATGTAACATGGGCCAAACAAATTACTTAAGCCCAAATGTTGAGTGCCATCTCCAGGAAATGTGGCATTACACTCAGCAGTAATTTTTGTTCATACTCACGCGGGGTCATTCATGGGCGGGAAAAGTGCCAATCACGCACTTTGCTATTTTTATATATATAGATTTTCAGTTCACCCTTTTAATGTTCCAAAAATACTTAATTGTAAATTTTATTAATTACTTCACCCTCAAACCTCATACAAAACATTCACTCACAAATACATACTCAAAACAAACACACACAAAACACAAATGTTTTCTTGGCGCCGGAGAAGGGGGCCTTATTCGAAATTGAAAGTGCTGTCATGGATAAAGGTAGGTTTGTTCGAACCTGGTTTTCTAAAATTCGCATGTTTGTTCGGCCATGGGTTGTCGAACAAATGGTTTATGTTCGAATTAAGGTAGTCGAACATAAGGGTTATGTTCGAAATGGGGTAATCGGACAAATGGGTTGTGTTCGAACAATGGATGTCGAACAAATGGGATATGTTCGAATTGGGGTGTCGAACAAATATCAAATGTTCTTCAAAACAGATGGAAACGAGGTCGACCCGACAATCGCGAAATTCGTCCTGAAGGCGATGCAGAACATCTACGGCGCTCTCTCCAAAATGAGATTCACCGGAAATTGAAGGTCTCGACGGTGCTGAGCATGGCGGTCATCGAGCAGTCCTACCCGCCGTCGATCGGCGCTTTCAAGGAGGAATACACGAACGTGTTCATCAATCTGATTATCAATTTCCTCGTCAAAACAGATGGCCCCTTTCTGATCGATGTTTACCCCTATTTCGTGTACAGCGGTCAACCAAACGACGTGCTTTTGGATTACGCGCTTTTCACGGGCCGTCGACGGTGGTGACGGACGGCAAGTATCAGTACCAGAACCTGCTCGCCGCCATGGTGAATTCCGTCTACGTGTCGTTGGAGAAGGCCGGCAGAGGTAAATTGAAATTGGTGTTGACAGAGACCGGGTGGCCATCGGCCGGCGGGACGGGGACGACGGTGGAAAATTCGAATTTGATGAATTTCGTGAGGAAGGGGACACCGAGAAGGCCTGGGCCATTGAAATCAACAATTTTTCATATGGATACGATGGGGTGAACTGATGCACGGGTAAATAAGGGAAATATGTCAAAAGGGTACTTTGGTCATTAAAAAATATTTTGTAGTAGAAAAATTTGATGAGGGGGTGAAGTAATTAAATATTGGGGGCAAATATCCGTGGCCAAAATTAATGTGGAATGGCCCATATTTTGGTTTGTTTTGCAATTTAGTTGTTCAAAATGGGCCTTCATGTTATGTACTCATTTTTTTATTGTTCAATGGAAACGATATGGCTTTAATTGCATGTCTTACCATGGTTTTACCAGGATGAATGGAATTGATGAAGGATTGTTGGAGGGGATGAAAGGGCTTTGGAAATGGGGTTTGATAAAGTTGTTTTTGAAAGAATATATGATGCTTGATGAGTGCAACTACAAATAATTTGAGCTTTAAATAATTATAATAGTATGTTTATGGTAATGTCGAAATGTCAATATGATAGACACATAAATTTGCTAAAGCCTCTCATTTGGGGCAAGTTGGTTTAAAAAACACAGGCTCAAAAATCATACCTATTTGGCCCGTGAATAGGCCGTCGGGCTGACCGGGCTCCAGCCGTACTTGCCCAAATTTTAGGCGGCCCCTTTTTTGTTGTTTAATAAATTAGAATAACATATCTATACAAATTACTCTAATTTTTACAATATTATTTATTTCAAATTATCTATAATAAATTTTGTAATTATGATATTATTTATTTTGAAGTTATTTTATTTATTTTAAATTATTATTTAAACTTAATTTTAACTATAATTTATAAATTAATATTAGATATAAATAATTTTATTTATAAATTTAATTATTAAAATAATATAGCCGATGAGCCATTTAAGATCAGAATGGGCCTTTAAAATTGAGCCCGATAGCTTTACTTAGATTGGCCCATCAAATGAGAGCAGGCTGATCCGGCCCATTTAACAACCCCTAGAGTGACGCCTGGCCTCATGCATACTCTCCTTCCTACACCTGTCACTTGGAAAGTAACGTCTGCTCTGCGCACCCATCATATTCCTCTCTTCCCATAACTTGTTTCACATCTCCCACACTACAATACAAATACAAAACACTCATTTCTGCAACTCTTCTCTTGGGATGGAGAGCGGAATCGATGAGGACTGGCAAATGGTTGATTATTACCCCCCGGCCCCTCTCAAACAAGAGAAATCTCTACTTAGGTGGCTCATGGATATCGGAAAGAAGGTTGTAATTGGAGGTCTTGTGCTTTCATCTCTTCCCTTTGTTCTTCCTCCTTTACTCGTCATCTCCTCTCTGGGTTTGGCTTTGTCTGTGCCCTGCGGTGTCCTATTGGCCAGCTATGTCTGCACCCAGAAGCTCATGACCAAGCTCCTGCCTTCCCCTGCTCCTCCACCTCCAACTCAATTAGAGGCGGGGATAGTTGGTTTTGAGGATAATAATGAAATGGGTTATGAATTTGATGAGATTGGGAGGGAGGAAGGGGGGAAGGGATATCATGATATAGACATGGATAATAATGATGATGTTGTGAAGAATGTAGAGGAGGTTAGCGGTGGAGTTGATGAGGAAGAAGATGAACTAGGTGAGAAGAAGTCATATTTCAATGGGGAAGATTTGTTAGTTGTGAAAAATGAGGAGAAGGGTGAGCTCAAAGAAATGGAGAATTTGGCACAAGGGAATAACGGAGAAGTAGAGACAATTATCACTGAGAAGGATGAGGGCGACAAAGATGAGAAAATCATCACAGAAACAAAGAGTGAGGAGAATCTGGAGAAAGAGAAAATCATGACTGAGCAAGTGGAGAAACCCAACAGGGAAAGTGGAAAGCGGAGAAAAAAGAAGAAAAATGGAGGGAAGAGGAGAGAGGAGCCTGAAAATGTTGAAGCGGATGTGGTGGTTGCCGTGGAAGATTTGGAAATGCCAGTTTTGGAGGAAAAAATTGAAGATGAGTCGGGAGGTGTGCATTTTATATATCAATTGTCTAATCTCTTAGAAAAACCACACAGACGCCACTAAACATTTGTATATGCAGCTGCAGCTGCAGTAGAGTATTACAAATCCACCACCATTGTAGTCGACGCAGCTAAAGCAACAGAGGAAAAGGATATTGCTCCTGCTTTACATTCTGAGGATCAGGTAAATGATTCTTCAATCCAATTTCTTGTTGTATATGTACTTCCATCTATTAATTTAGACTGCGTGCATGCAGGAGGCATTTGGTGAGGAGAAGATATGGGAAAAGATAGATGCCATCAGAGAAATATCCGGCTTCAAGGCTCCAAGGCGCGACACCTACTATGAAGAGCTCAAGGCATTGTATTTGTTCACTGGAATTGAAGCACCTTCTACTTTTTCCAGTACCCCCGCCGATTTTGCTGAGTTTTACAGTAAGCTTTGCTTTCTCATGTCTGTTATCGGAGTGAAATAAACTTATCCTTTGTATGGTGGATGTTTTTGTGCTCCTTGTTCAATTTTAGCTCTCTCTCGTCCAAACAATATTCAAGCCTATTTTTTCTTACGAGATTTTAAGGATAGATTATGAAGAAGAGAAGGCAATGTGTTTCATGCTCTAAACACAGTTTTCAATTCTCTTGTACACAAATGCCAAGGAGAAAGAACACGAAAACAGAAACTTTTACAAAATATAAGTGCAGACCATTTAACTAACTATCTTCACTTGCTCAAACATGTCTCACACACAAAAGAAAGTAGAAACTAGGCAGACGATCCCTTGTGTAAGAATTACTGGTTTAATCAACCTCCTCCATTTTGCTCTCCTCGTCTCCTTCTGCTTCTTCCAGAGCAGGCATTTCCGCTTCCTCCCCAACTTCATCCTCATCAATGCTAAGACCCAGTTTCAGCATCCTATGAATCCTCGAAGCAAACACATTCGGGTCGTCCAAGCTGAAGCCAGAGGTCAAGAGAGCTGTCTCGAACAGAAGTAACACAAGATCCTTCACCGATTTGTCATTCTTGTCCGCCTCTGCTCTCTTCCTCAACTCTTCCATAATCCCATTATCAGGGTTAATCTCCATCGTCTTCTTGCTCGACATGTAAGATCCCATGCTGCTATCCCTCAACGCCTGGGCCTTCATGATCCTCTCCATGTTTGCCGTCCACCCGTACTCTCCCGTCACCAAACAGCACGGAGAATCAACGATCCTATCAGAAACTACTACCTTCTCAATCTTGTCACCCAAGATGTCCTTTATAACCTTGCACAGGCTCTCGAAAGACTTCTTTTTCTCCTCCCGTTTCTTCTTCTCTTCCTCTGTTTCATCATCTAGCTTCAGTCCTTCCTTGGTTGCAGATACCAACTTCTTCCCTTCGTACTCCTTCAGTTGTCCAACAGCATACTCATCAATGGCGTCCACCATGTACAGAACTTCGTAGCCTTTCTTCTTGAGGCGCTCCAGGAAGGGTGAGTTCTCTACGGCCTTCTTACTCTCACCAGTTATGTAGTAAATATCCTTCTGCCCCTCTTTCATCCTCGTCACGTAGTCTTTCAAGCTAGTTAATTCATCGCCACTCTTGGTTGAGTGGTATCTGAGCAGATCAGCTATTTTAGCCCTGTTCTGGCTATCCTCATGGATGCCCAGCTTCAAATTCTTGGAGAAGGCTTCGTAGAACTTGTTGTAATCCTCCTTGTTCTCGGCAATCTCATTGAACATCTCAATGCACTTCTTCACAATATTCTTCCTGATAACCTTCAAGATCTTGTTCTGCTGCAGCATCTCACGGGAGATGTTGAGAGGCAAGTCATCGGAATCAACGACACCTTTGACAAATCCAAGGTACTCAGGAATGAGCTCCTCACAATTGTCCATGATGAACACCCTCCTAACATAGAGCTTGATGTTATTCATCTTCTTGCGAGTGTCGAAGAGATCAAACGGTGCCCGTTTTGGAACAAACAGAATTGCCTTGAATTCAAGCTGACCCTCAACAGAGAAGTGTTTCACAGCAAGGTGTTCTTCCCAGTCATTTGTCAAGCTCTTGTAAAAAGCAGCGTACTCATCCTTGGTGATTTCCTCTGGTTTCCGGAGCCAGATGGGCTTCTGCTTGTTGATTAACTGCCACTCATGAGAAATCTCCTTGATCTTCTTCTTCTTTCCCTTTTCCTTCTCTTTCTCCTCATTGACCTCCTCAATATCACCCTCCTCTTCCTTCTTTGGTTCATCATCTTCATCGTCGCTGATCTCTTTTTCGGTTGTCTTCTCGGTCCAGAGATAAATCGGGTAGCTAATGAACTCAGAGTGCTTCTTCACAAGGTCCTTGATTTTCCTCTCCTCAAGGTACTCCAACTGCATTTTTTCACCAATAACAGAATCATCAATAACTTAACTACTGGCATTTGATGTGATAATTCAAATAGGCACATGATCTAGGCTAAACTAAACATTCAATTGCTGCTGTGACCAAATGATATAATGTGAGTTGTGATAAACTATTGATATTTGATCCGATTCAGCAGATTCACAAAATGAACATGATATAGCATTAGAGTTAGGCTTAACTACATATTCAACACCAGAACACATTCGTTCTAATTTGGTGTGAACAAGCTTTCAAGATATTTTACCTGATCTTCCTTCAAGAAGAGGGTAATCTTGGTTCCTCGCCCGAGTTGCTCTCCTTCAGTATCCCTTGTAATGGTGAATGAACCTCCAGCTTGTGATTCCCAGATGTATTGTTCATCATCGTTGTGCTTGGTTGTAACAACGACCTTCTCCGCTACGAGGTAGGCGGAGTAGAAACCCACACCGAATTGCCCAATCATGCTTACATCAGCACCCGCTTGCAGCGCCTCCATGAATTCCTTGGTACCAGACCTTGCAATTGTCCCCAAATTGTTCACCAAGTCTGCAGAATTTCATGCCAAAACAACGTTGTCAATGTGATTAATTCAATGCCCCTACATATGAAAATGCAGAAAATAAACCCTTCAGATTGAATTTCTGAACTTCTATCTACACCAAATTAATCAATTACTGTACATCCTAATCACAAGTATATCATCAAAATTGAAGTAAATAATAACGAATGCATACCTGCTTTTGTCATCCCGACTCCGCTGTCAATGATCGAGATCGTCTTGTTGACCTTATCGGGAACGAGGCGAATGAACAACTCCGGCTGAGCATCGAGCTTGCTCTTATCAGTCAAGCTCTCGAATCGGATCTTATCCAACGCATCGGATGCATTGCTGATCAATTCGCGTAAGAAAATCTCCTTGTTGCTATAGAATGTATTGATAATCAAACTGAGAAGCTGGTTGATCTCCGCCTGAAACGCAAACGTCTCTGCGTCCGCCATCGAAAATCCAAACACGAATTATCAACGAAGAAGAGAAAGCTTCAAGTGAATTTTGAGAGCAAGATTGCGAGAGAATTGTTCAACGATAATTGATCTGATTTGAGAGGAGAAGCAAGGAGATGCGATTTATATTTGGGGAAGATTTCTAGGAGCATCGACTCGTGGGAATGTTCGAGAAGAGCGACGAAACGGGAAGGGCAGTGCCTGAGAAGGATTCTGGAGCCTTCTACTTCTATCTCGACCTTGTGTTTTTTTTTTTTTTGCCGCTATTTTTTTAAAATTTATAGGAACTGAATATGAAAATAAATTTGACTTGTTTATTTTTATTAAGTCAATTTTATAGTAAATTTTGAAGAAAAAAATGGTGTGAGAGCGTCTCGTTATATGAGATTGAAAAAAATATTATTATAATACTACGTGATAATATTTATTTAGAGAAGTGATAATTACTTTTAATAAAAATATTATTCTCTTTGATTTTTTTTTGTTTTTTCATTAAAATTTTCAATATTTTTTTAATGAATTTGATGTGTAGTATTTAAATAAATAAAATATTTTTTATTAAAAAAATATTAGTCATTGAATTAAATTATAAAAATATATTTTTGTGAAAAGTTATATTAGTGGAATGAAGTGTAATTTAAAGATTTAGAAAGAATTGAAAATTAAACAAAAAAATAGAATGGAATGGAGGGAGTATCACTTTACGAAAAAGTTCGATAATAGATTTTTTGTAAAATATGATAATATTTTTAAGAAAAGCATTCATTTTTACTAAAAATTATTATTATGTTTTGCTAAAATTTTATTACTTTTTAAAAGCGATATAACTTCCGTCTCAAAAATATTTTCACACTTGTTTTATTTGGACATCCCTATTCTACTTTCACACATTTGAAAAGAAAATTTTTTACACCCGTAAAAATAAATAAGGTACTTTTTTTTTATTTTATTATTTCATTTTACATTTACATATTTATTTTTTCTTTGTTCGTGTATTCAAGACAATTATGAAATTAGTTATGGAATGGAGGGAGTAATTGCTTAATTAATCAATGACATATAAGCAAGGATGCAAAAATCGGGTTAGGCGGCCGTCTAGGCGCTAGGCAACTCCGTCCCGACCCGATATTTGGAAAAAAGGGCAAAATAGGTGGTTCTCCGACTAGGCGCCTATGCGATAGTCGAAAATATGTAGGATTTTTTTTTTAAATGTGTTAGAATTTGGATTTTCATTTTTTTAATTAAAACTTGAACTAGGGTTCACATAAAAAATAATCCCCCAACGTAAAAAATTGAAAATCCCACCCACTTTTCGGCGCCGCCTCTCTCTCCCAGAATCGCAAACGCCCGGCTCTTTTTCTTCCATTTTCAAGTTTTGTCCGTCGTGGGCTCATCTGCTACACAGCGGCGCAGGGAACATCTTCGCGGCGTCGCCGCCAACGTCATCCACCGTCGCGGCGTCGCCTCCATAGCCAATGTTTGAAGGAGTGAAGGTTCAATTTTTGCCTTGGCTTTGATTTATTTTTCTGACTGGGAACATTAATTGATTTTTGGCTTTCTTCCTTTTTTTTTTGGGCCTGCGACGGTCAACGAACTCTGCCCTGATTTTTTTTTGCTTTTGGTTGTACTTATTCTTGTTAAGTCAACACTTGAGAGTGATGAATTTGTGTATTGTTGTGAATTTGGTGGGAATACTTCAGATATGGTGGGCCTCGAAGCTCAAGAATTTGTAGGTTTAATTATATATTTTTTTAAAAAAAATTAGGCTGCCGTCTAGCGCCCAAAAATGCCCGAATTCTGATTTTCGACTTATACAACATTACATATGAGCAACACTTGCATAGAAGTTTATACGCAGAAATTAATATAAATGGTAATATAAATGGGCTGGTAATACATTGGGCTTGAATTCAATCATTTGGGCTTTCATGATATTGAGTTAAACACATTGGGCCAAGAAACAATTATAAATCCTTTGTATATCAAATTAATTCATGAACTTTTCTCAATTTTTAATTAAAATGTAACACAATTAATATTTTCACAATTAACCTCAATTAATCAATTTTAGTATGAAAATGCATAAAATCAAATCAAAATTAGCAATAAAAGTACAATAATTTTGAGTAAATTTTACACTAATCATTCGTTATTGGTCCCTTTTTTTGTTTATTTAATAATGAAATTGGTGAATATATAGTGTACTTGTAACATGCTCAATGTCTATCTCTTTGCAGGGAGTAGGTGTTTTTATAAACGGGATGTACAGAACATGCACAGGTCCTATTGTGTCTGTGTAAGTAATCATGCACATTGCTAATTTAGCGTTACTATGCACAAAAACTAACTTCACAAATGAAATTTCAGAGAAAATGTGGGGCTTCTTGGACTAACCCGAGCTGGGAGTCGTAGAGTAACGCAAGTTGCAGCAGGATTCTATGATATTGTTTTCCACGATTCTATGATATTGTTTTCCAAGTTTGGTGAGAAACATTTTCCTTTTAGGTCGCAGTAACAATGATTGTTTGAAAACTAAGTCATTTCTTGAACAAATTGACTTTGCAACGTAAGTCACTTGATTTGTGGAAGTTTCACCCAACATTAGATTCACTTCGAAATTGCGACCAGAGAATATAATGGAAAGCAAACAATCATTTTGAGCATATTTTTGTGTCCAACAAAAACTACCCTTTCAAGTTCACACGAAAGCATTTTTACGTTTCATATTTGATTTTGCAATGATAATAAAAAAAGATTGAAGGACTTGTTGGAATTGGTTTTGAAAAAATGAGTTTTAATGCTCTAGTTGGACCAATTTAATGGAGGACAAAATGGTAATTTCCATGAGACTATGTGTAGTCGATGTGTTCTACTCGCGGAGTAGATCGTCACAGTATTTTTCGTTCTCAAAACCGAATTACGGTGAGTGAGAAATTAATTCCTAAAGTGAAGGTATTAATACAAGTGTGGAGTTGTAGGATGTGGAAATAAGTTAAAATAAGGAATTTTTTAAAATATCCCACATTGGAAAAACTATGAGGAAATTCATAGTATATATATAGGAGTTTAATGATGGTATTCAAAATAGGCTAAGGGAGACTCTCTCATAAGCCCCGCGCGCGCCGCCGCCTTATGGACGGCAGAGCCGTGGACTTGGATCTTAGCAATTGGTCTTTGGGCCTTTGGCCCACTCTCTATATCTTTTTAGAGACCCAAAAATGTGAAATGGGTCGACCCGAATTTAATTTGAGTCGTTGGATGCTCCACGTCATCAATCCAGATGAGTTAGTGTTTAAAACAAAATACAGAACAAGGGTGTGGATAAATGGAAGGGTGAGAGAAAGAAATAAAAAAATCTCAATGATATAGAATTCCAATATGTAAGGTCTATAAGTCCTCTCATAAGAGACAGTGTAATAAAGCATCAATACTAATTGATTCATCCATAATGAAATATTAAATGAATCCTTCTTATAGATGATAGAAGAAAAAACTCAAGAGCTTCGAGCCAATAAAGACTAAGAAGATTGACTCAAGGATAAATTGGATTAGAAGCTTCGTTGTAGAATTCTGACCTAACCATTTAGTACGAAGTGGTGGGGACGAAGAAACCTGTGAATGCAAAAGATTTTATTGAACAAATGAATCTTAATGATTCACTCGTTGGGATGGCGAAACGAACCGGAAATAAATTCATCTAGTCGGAAAAATGACGACCAAGTGCTAGGACTGAAATAGAGATTGCAAGAGTCAATATTCGCCCGCGATAATTTTTTTTTTGAATTTGAATTGGTAAACCTGGATAAAGGACAAAAGAAAATAAAGATTTAATAGGACGTTCCAAAAAAACGATTTTTTTATCAAATTTTTTATAAAAATGTTCTAATATCTATGCAAATTAATTGCAATTCGATTTTGAATCGCGAGGAGCTGGATGAGAAGAAACTCTCACGTCCAGTTCTGTAGTAGAGATGGACTTCCGAAACAACCATCAATTATAACCCCAAAAGAACTCGATTCCGTAAACAACATAGAGGACGAATGAAGGGAATATCTTATCGAGGTAATCGTATTTGTTTCGGTAAATATGCTCTTCA
>JAPKLY010000598.1:18486-32980 GCA_026898435.1 Prunella vulgaris
GAAATGAATGCATTTCCATACTATTCCATTTTAAGTAAGTAGGAAATGAATGCATTTCCATACTATTCCATACTCCTCTAAGTGATAAATCATTGATGATTCAAAATTTAAATATTTAAATTCCGGATAAGTTTAATATTAAGATTAATACTGTGTCACTGTCACGTCATTGATCTTTGCGATCTATGATATGGACCATCGGATTGTCTCTGAAAATGATATGGACCGTCGGATTGTCTTCTGGAAGGTTTCAGAGCAGTTCAGATTCATTGAGTCTATTCATCCGTCGGTTCCGCATTATATGCGGTCAGAACTGCCCACTAAGATCGTGGGAATATCTCCTACGTATCTTCAGATTAATCCCAACTGAGTCTTCATTTTGCGTCTATAAATAGTAGAGTCCTGCATACTAAAAAAATTTACGAAAATCAGTATCTCGAGTCATCTCTCTCTCATCTCTTTTTCAGCATAGTAGTCTGTTCAGTTCGTACACTTCGAAAATTCGTCTTTCCTCTGTGTTTAGTGGTGCTGCTATCATAGAGATGTAAACCGATTTACCTTTGAGGACGAATATGTGTATCCTGTGAGCACTAGCCAGGACGTATTTCGCCTTGCGGACAAAGGTTCCATTTTGACTCGGTTTACTTTTCTGTGTCGTGTTTTCCAGTGTTTCAATAAAAAACGTAGTTTTCAGTCCTGTGTTATTTACATACCACCCTAAAACAACACAACTTCATATCAAGCTTTCTAGAGAACTTGCGTACATGATATGAAAGGGTTGATCAAATCAAATGAGAAATATGGTAAGGGAGATTCTAATATAAAGAGAAAAGTTTAAATTTTTTAAAAAATTAAGAAAACAATAGAAAATAATTTTACTTCTTATATTTCACTGTTCTCGTAATAATATTTTTTAGAATTATTTATACAAATATGTTGTTGAATATGCATCAGTAAATATTTATGGACAATGTGCGATATTCATATTAAATGTATAATATATAATAACACAAAAAGCCTAATTAAGAAATCAAAATGATTTTCCCGTAAAGAAAAAAAAAACTTTGGGCTAAATTAGAATTTTTAGCAATCTGGACAATTCAATTTAAAAATTTATATAAAAAAAAAAGAATAAATAGAAACCAAAAATAAAGTATGATATTTATCAGAACCATACATATCACAGGTCCTTAGGAGATCAAATTATTTTGAAGTAATATATATGGACCATTAATTTAAGATTTTATAGGAAAAATAGAATGTAAAAAATAATGTATGAAATTTTTTAGGATATTTAATATGGATATTTAAGAAATATACAAATTTTAACAAATTAATAAATATCAAACAAATTTGCTTAGATATGTACATATCAGAATTTTTTATGATCATTAATTTAAGATTTTATAGGAAAAAGTAGAATATAAAAATTAGTTTTATGATAATTTTTAGGATATTTAGTATGGATACTCAAGAAATATATAAAATTTAACAAATAAATATCAAACAAATTTACTGGATATATATATACATATTGCAATTTTTTATGGTATTATTATTCAACAAATACGCATACAAATAAATCGAACCACTGATTGAGATTTATTCAAATTATTGAGTTCTAACTTTTGTATATTTTGAGTCAAAATTTATTAGATGCTTAATTTTTTTTTCACATATAAATTTTAAAACAATATAAGGTATATAAATAATGCTTGGTAAGACATATAAATGTCATATTACACATTTTTATCTTGACCCAATATTATTTGGTAGGCATTCCAAATCTTATATGAATCCATTTTTTTTATACTATGATCCGATACAAAAGAAGAGAGTACGTGAGTTTTACTATTCACTTCACCATAAATTATGCACCCATTTCAATAATATAACACAATATGACTTTTACAGTGGAACAAGACTTACTATGGAGACAAAGTATTATATAAACAATTTTCATGATATAAACCACTTTCTGCTACATTGTTTTCTTAATTGTGGGATGAAATGGGCCACATCTCCAACTTGCTAAAAAAATACTACCTCCGTCCACGAAATTTATGCTCACATTTTTGCACGTGGTTTAATGCAATATGTCGGAGGGTATTACGGGATATTGTGAGGTCCGTTTTGAATAAAGAGAATATTTATGAAAAGTATATCATATGTACTTTCCATAAATACTTTCTTTAATCAAAACGGACCTCACAATATCTCATAATACCTTCCGACATATTGCATTAAACCACGTGCAAAAATGTGAGCATAAATTTCGTGGACGGAGGGAGTAATATTTTATTGTATTGAATAAATTTATATGGTAAATTAAGCAATATTATAAAAATTATACTGAATTTCTGTATCACCCACCAAACAATAACAAATAAATAACAGTTATTTATCCAGTCCATCAAGTAATAATATTATTATAACCCGCACTAACTTACTAACCATATTATAATCTCTCATATTTTATTGATCTTATCAAACATCACCTAAAAGTAATATGATATACGTACGAATACATATAAATTTTAGTACACTTTGTAATATTATAGTTACAGTAATATCACATATCTTATTTAATATAGCTATAAAATTTTAAAAAAAATCATAGTACAATTTATATGATTTGTTTATATTTAAATAATATAGACGTTTTTATTCTATATCAACAAATAAGTAGCCTATATAAATTTTTGTAGTTAAATTGTTTGTAGAAATTTTTTTGTAGTCGTATTATTTATAAATAATTAATTAATTACATACATATTTTATTATCAAGAATGTGGAAATGGATTTTCTGTTGGACAATGAAACCAGCAAATGGTGTTTGGTACTAAAACTGTGACGTATTAATAAAATTGTTACCGTTATAAAAAAAAAAGAGGAAACAATTTAATCATACGTCACCGTTTTTGTATCCAGCATCATTTGCTGGTTTCACTACCCAACAGAGAATCCAGACATTTTTTTAATAATTAAGTTGAAAGTAAATAATTTTTACGTATAAATTTTATTTAAAAATAATAATCTGTAGATAAGTTGTACATAAATTGCTTGTAAAATAATTACTTACATAAAAATTTATTTTTTAGATAAATTATTTTTAAATTAAAAAGTAATACTATATATGTATACATAATTAAAAAATTTATCATCAAATCGTAGAAAATTACAGAATTCCATATTCATATCGAACTTTTTTTAAGATATATATATATATATATTTTTTTTAGTGTATATGATTATTTTACAAAAGAGGCTTTTAAAAAAAATAGCGGCAAAATGAAAAAAATTAAAAAATTCGAGATAGGAGTAGAAGGCTCCAGAATCGCTCTCAAGTTGGTCCCTTCTCGTTTCCTCTCTCTCTTCTCGAACATTCTCACGAATTGAACCTCCTAGAAATCTTCCCCCACATATATAACTGCATCTCCTTTCTTCTCCTCTCAGGAAATCATCGTTGAACAATTGTCACAAATCTCGCAATTTTGCTCTCAGATTTCTTTTGAAGCTTTTTCTTCTTCGGTCATAATTTGTGTGCCAGAGTTTCGATGGCGGAAGCGGAGACTTTTGCGTTTCAAGCGGAGATTAACCAGCTTCTGAGTTTGATTATCAATACATTCTACAGCAACAAGGAGATTTTCCTCCGAGAATTGATCAGCAATGCGTCTGATGCGTTGGATAAGATCCGGTTCGAGAGCTTGACGGACAAGAGCAAGCTCGATGCTCAGCCGGAGTTGTTTATTCGCCTCGTTCCGGATAAGGTCAACAAGACGATCTCGATCATTGACAGCGGAGTCGGAATGACCAAAGCAGGTATAACTTTGTTAATTTTGACATTGTTGTTGGAGATTTTGGCTTCAATTTTGATGTAAGAATGTTAAATAATTGAATCATCCGGTCTGGACTTAAGTCCTGATATGGGGTGATGTGTCGAATTAATCATTGATAATGTTTGGCGGATGTATCTATGCAGACTTGGTAAACAATTTGGGTACAATTGCAAGGTCTGGTACGAAGGAATTCATGGAGGCGCTACAAGCGGGTGCTGATGTAAGCATGATTGGGCAATTCGGTGTGGGTTTCTACTCCGCCTACCTTGTAGCAGAAAAGGTCATTGTTACAACAAAGCACAACGATGATGAACAGTACATTTGGGAATCACAAGCTGGAGGTTCATTCACCGTTACAAGGGATACTGAAGGAGAGCAACTCGGCCGAGGAACCAAGATCACCCTCTTTTTGAAGGAAGATCAGGTTAATTAAACTAAAATTCATTCACATAATCACATTAAATCCTCTGACCATGGCCTCAAATATTACTGTTGCTATAGTTCTGCTGATCGTCCTATCTGAATGTGGATTTTAGCCTAATTCTAATGCTAGATGATGTGAATTTTGTGAATTCAAATCATAACGTCAGTAGTTGTTAATAATGACTATGTCAATGGCGAAATATGCAGTTGGAGTACCTTGAGGAAAGGAGAATCAAGGATCTCGTGAAGAAGCACTCTGAGTTCATAAGCTACCCAATTTACCTTTGGACCGAGAAGACAACCGAAAAAGAGATCAGCGACGATGAAGATGATGAACCAAAGAAGGAAGAAGAGGGTGACATTGAGGAGGTCGATGAGGATAAAGAGAAGGAAAAGGGGAAGAAGAAGAAGATCAAGGAAATTTCTCACGAGTGGCAAGTTATAAACAAGCAGAAGCCCATTTGGCTCCGAAAACCAGAGGAGATCACCAAGGATGAGTATGCCGCTTTCTACAAGAGCTTGACAAATGACTGGGAAGAACACCTTGCTGTGAAGCACTTCTCTGTTGAGGGTCAGCTTGAATTCAGGGCAGTCCTGTTTGTCCCAAAAAGGGCCCCATTCGATCTCTTTGACACTCGCAAGAAGATGAACAACATCAAGCTTTACGTTAGGAGGGTGTTCATCATGGACAATTGCGAGGAGCTCATCCCCGAGTACCTCGGATTCGTTAAAGGTGTTGTTGATTCCGACGACTTGCCTCTCAACATCTCCCGTGAGATGCTGCAGCAGAACAAGATCTTGAAGGTCATCAGGAAGAATCTCGTGAAGAAGTGCATCGAGATGTTCAATGAGATTGCGGAGAACAAGGAGGATTACAACAAGTTCTATGAAGCCTTCTCCAAGAACTTGAAGCTGGGTATACATGAGGATAGCCAGAACAGGGCTAAAATTGCAGATTTGCTCAGATACCACTCAACCAAAAGCGGTGATGAATTGACTAGCTTGAAAGACTATGTGACGAGGATGAAAGAGGGGCAGAAGGATATATACTACATAACGGGTGAGAGCAAGAAGGCCGTGGAGAACTCGCCCTTCTTGGAGCGTCTCAAGAAGAAAGGCTACGAAGTTCTGTACATGGTGGATGCCATTGATGAGTACGCAGTGGGGCAACTCAAGGAGTACGACGGGAAGAAGCTGGTTTCTGCAACCAAGGAAGGATTGAAGCTGGATGATGAAACAGAGGAAGAGAAGAAGAAGCGGGAGGAGAAGAAGCAGTCGTTCGAGAGCCTGTGCAAGGTTATAAAGGACATCTTGGGTGACAAGGTTGAGAAGGTGGTAGTTTCTGATAGGATCGTGGATTCTCCGTGCTGTTTGGTGACGGGAGAGTATGGGTGGACGGCGAACATGGAGAGGATCATGAAGGCTCAGGCGTTGAGGGATAGCAGCATGGGAGCTTACATGTCGAGCAAGAAGACCATGGAGATTAACCCTGATAACGGGATTATGGAAGAACTGAGGAAGAGAGCAGAGGCGGACAAGAATGACAAATCGGTGAAGGATCTTGTCTTGCTTCTGTTTGAGACAGCTCTCTTGACCTCTGGTTTCAGCTTGGACGATCCCAATGTTTTCGCTTCCAGGATTCATAGAATGCTGAAACTGGGTCTGAGCATTGATGAGGAGGAAGGCGGGGACGATGCGGAAATGCCTGCTTTGGAAGAAGCTGAAGGAAACGAGGAGAGCAAAATGGAGGAGGTTGACTAAGCTTGTAATTTGTTACAATGGGTCTTTTTTGTGTCTATTTGATAAGTTTGAGCAGAGCATGTGGTCTTTGTAGTCATTCTGTTTTCTGGGTATCATTTTGTACAAGTACCATTTTCAGTGCATTTGAAATCAATTGACCAAACTCTTCCTTTTAAAGCTAAACATAGCAAAATTTTCATACCATCATCATCATTTGGAATTGATTTTTTACACTCTCGTGTCTCACCAACTTTAAAATGTATTACTCTCTCGGTTCCACGATAAACTTCACACTTTTTTTATATGGACGTCCTAATTTTTTCTTCATACCAAAAAAAATAAAATTATATTCATAAAAGTCAATAAAGTATATTTTTTTATATTTTATTATTTAAGTTCATATTCATATATTTTATTTTTTTTAATATGCGTGAAATTTTACCTGTGAAGAAAATGTGAAGAAAATATTGGGAAGGAAGAAGTATTTCTATTACGATAGGAGTCTAGTCATGAAGCTTCTCAAGGTAGCACCGCATCTTTTATACTACAGCGACCACTCAATATAATAGACACTGTTGTACCCTATTACATATTTTTTATTTTCTAATATAATTGTAATTTTACAAATCATTTTTAATATAGTTTGCATTTCATCATTTCATTAAATACTATATTTATTTGTAAAAAAATATTAATTAGGTATCTAAAGTAAATAGAATATATTAAATTCAAATACATAAATTGCAAAATACATCAAATAAAGTCCTTAACTTTTTTTATCATAAATAAAATGTATAATTAAATTAAAGATGAGACATATAAGTATGATACGAGAATTTAAATGTCCTAAATAGTCTCTGAGATAATTTTTCGATCCTCTAAAATTTTGAAAATATTTATCATACATATGAAATGAATTATTTCTTGGCGGTTGTTGGAGAAACTCTTTATTTTTGCTATAATAATTTTTATTTAATAAACTTTTAACAATTTAATAGTTAAATACATATATCCTATAATAGGTGCAAATATAATAGTTCGATAAAGTAAAATACTCTCTTAAATATATATTTTTTCGTCCGTCTATAAAAAAATATTCACTATCACAATTAATTATTCTATTTATAAATAATATTTCAAGATATATTTTAAATATCTTTATTTTATTTATCTTTTCAAAGAACAATAATACACATATTCAGTGACAAATTTTTGCAATTTTTCTAAAATAATACTCCACTATCCTTTCTATAACATTAAATAAATTTATATTTTTTCACTTATAATGTACTTTTACTATTTTTATCATCGGATATTAATTGCATTATTTACATATCCGTGCAACTGCAACCTTCTCAGTGCAGAGCCTGCTACCTCTGCCTCTGCATGTACCTCTCTGCCTTTCTTCATTTCCCGATTTCTTCCTCCCCACACTACCATTTCGGCCACCAAAACCTACACTTTCCTCGCACTTCCCTCTCTCTCTCTCATGCACGGTACGGCTCCCAACCTCACCGCATTTCTCAGCAGAGTATGCTTTCAAACTTTGTGTTCTCTGCTTCTATTCCCAATTTCACTTTGTTTTCGCTGAAATGGAGCTGTTCCTAGGGTTTAACGTCGGAACGATTTTGTTTCCTGAATGTAAATGCAGATGAACCGCGAGAAATGACTGAAAAAGTTAAAGATCAGAGCTTCGGAGAATCGTCGGAGTCGGAAGGAACCGAAGATGTGGTTTCCAAGTAATTTAGCTTTGTGTGTATTAAGAATTTTTTTTTTCCCTTTAAATCAACTGAAATCTTTTCAGTGAATGTTTCGGTGAAGTTTTCGTTCGTATATAGCAACAATCTCGTATTGTGTAACTTGCAGTACCGGAAACTCGAAGATTAAGTATACAAGAGCTTTGCTTTTGGGATTCGAGATGTGGCGCAAATTACCTACAGATATTGATGTGTTGATTTTGCGGTAAGTAATATATTCTCTTGAAGACTTGATTGCTACAATTTGATATCATTCATCGATAAAGTAGACGTTGATGACAACACTATTATGTGAGAAAGGATATATGTTGATGTTGATTGCTTTCGGAGCAAACTGACTGTATATGCTTTTTGACAATGATCAGGCATTGAGCTGGGAAATCTTGTTAGACAGTTTTGATCGTAGTATTGAAGAACTCAAATATGCTATACTCTTCCGTAAATTTGTTTATGTTCATTAGAAGCGTTTGGATTAATGATTCAGTATTGAGAGTTTCCACTAAAGATTCCTTAGTTAACTGGATCTGAAAGAATGCTGGGAGTTATATTCTATAATTATTAAGTTGATATATATTTCAACAGTGAACTTAATGGAGAATCTGATGGTACAATAGAGAAGAAAAGCATATTTGGTTATCCATCTGGTGCATGGAACTTGAGTCTTCCAGGTGAAAGATGGAACAACCATTTGATGATAATGGATAAGGAGAATCACCTGCCAAGAACTTGTAGTTTAGGTATGTGCCAGCTATCTATCAACCAAAGGAATCGTTTTGCGTTACATATGACTAATTTCCAAGTCGAATGTGCATGAACTTTTTGTGATTATTAGTTCTCTGACCGATATGCAGAGAATCGAAATGTTGCATCTCAGCAATTACCTACGGAAGATTCATATGGTACTGGGGTTTTGGGTCGAAAACCCGTAAATAGTGATCTTACTCAACTGAGCAAATCTGAGAATCCTTATCGCCCTCCTCATTGCTATAAAGTAACCTCGAAATTCTTTACTTTCTTTCATATGTATCCTTCTGACTCCTATTATGAATTTACTTATGCTTTACCGTTTTTCACCAATTGTAAGTTTGTTGAGTTCTATCCACTATCTTGAGGACTGGCTCACCAGAAAATGTTATCTTGGCTCTCACAGATGAAAAACACATTAAAATCTTTATGTGTCGCATTAAGATCACATTTTCAATGTGTTCAGTTCTCTTCAACTAAACATCAAATGATTATCAACTGTGCTTTGTTAAGCAATAGAGCTGCAGTAGTTTTACTTAATTAGATCCTTCATCTTGATGTCTTGCCTTTCCAATTTCTCCCATGACATGTATTAACTTTTTATATTTCCTAATAGAGTTATTAACGAAAATATAAATCATCAAATTTTTTCTCTGTCTTGATTGAATAACCTTTTGAGGCCTTTTCTTGTGACGATTCTTGTATCTTTACAGAGTTCAGTACCTTTAAACCTGTCTTTTGCTCTCTGCATTTAAGTTAGATTTATATTCGTTTAAGAGGGAAAACTTATATGGAAATGAAAGTGGATGTTTATTATTCAGTGAATGAGATGCATGTTATTGTTTGATCCATTAAATATGTCCTCATCATAATGATAAACCTAATAGAGTTTCATTCTCGTTGCAGAGGCTGCAACCTTCCACAGATATCTCCGAACCTGGAAAAGAATCCTCTCTGGGTTCTGATCAAAGAACTTGTGCTGATAGCATCACTGGAAATGACAAAAATGGGTATGACCCTCCACCTATAGGTGTTGATTACTCCACAAAGAAACCACTTGGTGATTGTGAGGATTCTACTGAAGGAGACGAGGTGTTTGTTGCGAATGAAACAATCAGGGAGATAATCGAGGAGATACTTGAGGATAATCAACTGACTTTTGATGATTATTGGGCAGAAACATTGGAAACTATTCATCTTTTTCAGAAAGAGTCATGTATCTCGCCCACAAGCATCTGCGCTAACTCCCCTGATTCAGAACTGGAAATTCGCTTTCGTCACTTGAGCAATTCAGAAGATGAAGACAGCTTAATCTCAATCCATGAGAAGACAGCTCCAAAGAAGTCAATGTCTAGAGTTAATGCTGAAGCTGAAATCAGTTTACCAGATGAAGACAGCTTAATCTCAACCCATGAGACGATAGCTCCAAAGAAGTCATTACCTAAAGTTAATGCAGAAGCTGAAGTCAGTTTACCAGATGAAGACAGCCTGATTTTGACCAATGATCTGATCTCTCCTGAGAGCTTGATGGCTAAACGTAATACAGCAACTAACATGAGAAATAAGTCAGGACGTCCATGTCAGTTCCCTAGATTGATGCATCCGCAGATATTTGGTCCAGAAAAGACCTCTCACCGCAATTCCCGTCCTCCAATGTTGATGATCCCAAATAGGGGCCCGTGTTATGTGACCTCTGTAAATTGCTTTACCCGTTCTGATCCCATTACACAGTGAAATCCAGACCAAGGCTAATGAGTTTTTGTTTTTGCAGTATTCAGTGATGCAGCAACCAAATATTTTGCCACATTTACTGGTTGATGCATCATGCCATAAGGCGGAGAGGAACGTGCATCATCAGTTCCGGCCCTTACCTTCACAACAATTGCAAGCAACCTCCAACTATCAAGGCTTTGGATCATCAAATGCAGCAGGTAAATAACATTTGATAATACTTCAATGTTTTGAGGTAGTAATAATTTGACAACATGGTATGGGTGTAGGAGGCTTTGGTAAGAAAGAAGCGACGGCTGCCTTCTCCCTCTGGCACAGTCAATTCTGAGGCAAGCATGCATAACAAACTTACATTCATACTTACATACATGTGAATTCCTTTACCTAATAGCTACTACGCAGATATTGATATCAACTTTGAACGTTAGAACTATCACTCTTGACACCTAGACAAAGATACTATAGTAATTAGTAATACATAACACCCACCGTCCTCACATTTTATTGTATACATGCTCGACATTGATTGAGGTCCATGAACCGTGATTGCTACTAATACCATACACTACCGTCTCTTCATTGGCATACTCATCAATCATCTCTGATTAAATTTGGACGTCTTTATAGAATAAAATAATTTTTTAGGAGTAGGTCTCATGAAACTGACATCACCATTACATGCATATAATGATATCTTATCATTTTACAATATGATGATATGAGTAGATACAAATAATAATATGAGTGAATATTTGCAATCATATAAATTTCATATTATAAAACTGGGTCACCCTAAAGTTTGTGATTCATTAGATATCATATACTTATATTTGCATGTTTTAAGTCGCAATAAAATTGGCTTCCATCTTTAATGGCCATGGATATTTGCACTTGGGTGTGCATTTGTTGCGGGTGTATGTAAATTTTTAACAAGAATGTTGTGGGTGAGAGATTTTACCATTTTTCTTTAATGAATAGTGGGTGCGCATAATGGTACATGCATTGCATGTAATAAACATATGGAACTAGGATTAGTCTTGTTTGCACCAGTTACACGGTGCAACTCAAGTTCATTTTTTAAAAGTTACACAAAATACTACTGTTATTACTGAAAAGTTAAACTGTGAGTAACTTTTAAAAAATAAACTTGAGTTACACCGTGTAACTGGTGCACAAGAGACTTACTCATGGACCAAATATCCGCGGTCTACTTTAAACTTAATACAAATGAAAGTACAAAAAAAATTACCGCTAAAAGTAAAACAAGTGTAACCCCAGTTCTAATGCAAAGGAGTGTAAGTAAAGGAATATAATGATTTTTTCCTATTTTAAAGTTAAAGGAGAAGAACCCAATTTTAATGCAAAAGAAAAGAATGCCTATTTAAACAAATTTTGAAACAAATAAAAGTTTATGGACGCATACTTCAAATTAAATCTACAGAAATCCATTTAGCATGCAAAAAAATTGACACATTAACCAAAATATATTATATCCTCTTGTCCACTAATTTTATTTTCATATTTTTTGGATGTTCACCAATTTTTTTGTACTCGTTATGAAAATAAGCAACACTCAATAAAATTAATTTATTTATAAATTTGGTTACCTATCTGTCACTCCCTCATATATCATTGAGGTTGTGCATGCACAAGGAATTTAGATTTATAAATTTTAAATCCACAGCCAAAAATTCCTATATTTGTTTGGATAAAATCTTCAAATGGATAAATTTCAAGTATTTAACAAAACCATATCATTCTTTTCAAATTTCTTATATATCAAATGACTCTGTCCAACAAGAGTTCGAATCCAAGCCCAAACTCACCCCAACCAAATAGGGAAGCAAGTGCAGTTATTAAATAAAAAGAAAATTGTACATGTATCAGAAAAGCTGCACAAGAGGACCAAAATTTGCATTTACACTCGTGATTATAGGATTTACATTCCCGCGGTACAATTCTCTCGTTTTATTTTGTCTAGCCAATATGGACAAGAAACCTTAACTACAAAGCGACTAGAGGTTATAACACCACTTGCAATACTTACAATTACAGGTTTTTGGTAACCTACATAGGATATCATTTGAAGTTTGCCTGCCATCAAAACAAGTAGCCATTCTTATTCAGATCGACAAGCGTCACCATTGTGATAATCGTTGGTTTAGTAACTCGGAGATAAACATACAGAAAGAAAATGCAATTACAACACTGAAATCGTACCAGATTAACCAGCATCCTCTGGTTGATTACCAAGGATAGAATCTATTATGTCTAGAGCATTGTGCTCAGTGTCAATCTCGTAGGACGAAAGTATCTTTTTCTGCAAAGGTAGAATTTTGGATGAAATCAAATGGAGAGATGCAATTAAAGACATTACGAAAATATGAAGGCAAACAAGGCAATGCATTAAGAAAAATGCACCAGATTGAACTGATAACTAGCCACTGAACCAACACTCTTAAATTCATGAAATTTTGCACTTACGTGATCCTCAAAATCATGACTGGCCAAATTGATGGAGAGATTTCTCATCAGCAATAATGCCTGTTTTAAGAAACACAAAGCAAATTATAAGATGCTAAAACGCAAAACTGAATGTGTCTGAATGCTTAAGATCAAAGCCGAAGTAATGCTGTGCTTGTAAGTTGAAATTGAAAAGCACGAGGGATGTAGTAATAGAGCTTGTAATCTAGCATCTGGAATCATGATCATCACATCTAGAAATGCCCAGCAAAGAATTGTAGAAATTCAATTTGGAATCCTTATTTCTATGATTTCATACAAGCATCTTTTTCTGTATTGTCTCAAGGAAACAAATGAAAACTGTTACTCCCGTCCAACGAAATTTGCAAACTAGAGATTGCACGTTTCTTAAGAAAAATATATTTTTTAAATAAAATACCAGCATATAGGTAAATATGTGTATAATTTTGTCAGTACGCATGCAAATCAATGTTTGTTTTTTCATTAGTGTGCAAATTCTTGTGGAACAGAGGGAATCATATATTGATATGTGTGTATGTACATATCTGATGAAATCCCAAAACAATATTCTCTCATCTCACAAAAACTTGCGGACTTTCCTTTTAGGGACATTCCACAAGAACTTCCAGACCCAAAAAAGATAATCCTTTCCTGAATTTCACTCTCACAATATTTACATATTTACACAAAATATCATTATTTTTTCACTTTTTTGGCCCACATCACACTCAATCCAACTAACTTCTTTATTTTTTACATAATTTTTTTATCAATTTTTTATCAAATTACCCCTCAAATGACTACTTCTTTTACTTTACTTTACTTTTTTCTTAATATATGCGCTCCTCCCTCCTTGCAAGGTTCTATGGGCCAGAGGGAGTAGTTAGTAGTTCCATTACCATTTAATGAAATAAAAAATGGTCCATTGATAAATCAGAAAAAGTAACAATATCGCATGTAGATGCTATGAAGTGGTGATTTAACATAGGGGAACACAGAATATAATGTTTGGAAGAACTAGTAAAAGGACGTAAACTAGTTGGACATTAGGGATTTATCTAAGGATAACATTTTTTCCCGCCCCTTCAAAATAAGCAATGACCTTTATATTCACGTCCGTGATATAAACTTTTCTACATTCCTTCATATTCAATATTTTATTATAATACACCCATTATTTTATTGTACTCCTTAATTTGTGCGCCCAAAAGTTACGAGAATCTTTAACGGGGTCGGACGGAGTACATAATTGTGAACAAGGTACACAAGTACACGATATTCATGATCTTGTGTTGTGTCTTGACATGTAACCTACACAATATACATAATATACGGTTTTCAGTGTAACAGTGGTGTTGTGTGCCCCACCCAACTCACTTAGTAATAGAATCTTGGTCTTTGCACATGAAAAACGGGCAAAAAAGTTCGAGTGTGTGGGTACAAAAGTTCATATCTATTCATATCGGGTACTCCTGGATATTTACACTTCTATTAATCCACCAAGACAAGAGAAGGTACTTCAGGAGGCAAAAAGTCACACAGACAATTGTCAGAATGTTTGTCTCTAAATGGTAACACTCCTACAAGCCTCCACCACAAGTTGCACCAAATACTATCAAAGAATGCAGTGGCCACAATAATTAATTCCATCTTGATTGGGAGAAAATTATATGTGTGTATACCCCCCCCCCCCCCAATACTTAAATTTCATCTTGACTTATACACCAAGTGATCATTTTGACATGTGGTAATGCAACAAGAGTCTAGAGGATCAAA
>JAPKLY010000598.1:32990-80455 GCA_026898435.1 Prunella vulgaris
TCAAAATGATCAAGTTTAGAAGGCATACTGTCTCAACATCAATTGGGTCCATCTTCTTCAATTTCTGCAGATGCCCAGTCGCATTTGGATCAAAGACACTGCCTATGAAACTATATACTTGAGCAAAGTCGGGAAGAACTGCATTTTAAAGAGAATTGGAGATTACTAAATATTAAAGCACTAGAGAAAGTAATAGATCAAAATACAATAATTGTGCAGCACCAGAGACAGTAAGATATAGCTCGGATCAATCACAGGATAACAAGAAACATATAATGAATACAGCAGAGTTATAGAGACAGAAGCACAGAACAGCCCATTACAGCGCTAGAGGAGAAATAAAATAGACAAAAAAGCTAGTTTCACACATCAGGTATGGGTCAAACAGCAAATTAAAACTGGACTGTAGGCAAGGATCAGCTAAAGGATTTAAAGTAGACAGATATACAGCAGGAGCAACATGGTGCAAGATATATATATTATCATGTGCCAAAAAAAGCATGGCACCAGCAACTACTAGCTACTTGAGACTTGCTACAAGTACAGTTGATTTTATAAATAATGACTACTATTTCCGTCCTTGAAAAGTTTGCCCACTTTCCATTTTAGTTTGTCCCACAAAAATTTAAATACCCCCAAATGAAAATATTCCTTAAAATCTTCACCCTCAAAATCTTCATTTCACAATCTCTACCCTACACATTCTACTCAATATACTTTTTCATAATTTCTGTGCCCAAAAAACACCGTAAACTTTTGAGGGACAGAGGTAGTAGATGCTATAAATCGGCACCCACCAGCTAGATTACGCATTAACCAGTTCCAGAGAAGCAAGTGATATTGGATGTAAAACTCATTGGTCAAAACTCAAATGCACAATAAGCTCAATGTAAAGACCCAAACCCCCTCTTCATTTTCTACTTCTGAATGCAGCACAATAGCTTACTTGTTTTTATGTCTTGATATCACTAACATTAAGTCAGAAACCACTACAAAAATACCTATTGACTGGCTTTTTTTTGGTTCATCTCACCTGTGGGTCTTGTCCATGATGTGCTTTGCTTGCTACCACAGGACTGAATATAGGGAACCGACTGTCCAGCAGATCTGGCATCACCTGCAACAGAACAAGAACTCAAGATATTCTACACGTACACAGACACTCGAAAGGCCTTTCTTTT
Organism: Prunella vulgaris; assembly: GCA_026898435.1. Lineage (NCBI taxonomy): Eukaryota > Viridiplantae > Streptophyta > Magnoliopsida > Lamiales > Lamiaceae > Prunella > Prunella vulgaris. Next base: position 34,172 of record JAPKLY010000598.1, read on the forward strand.
TTCCAAAAAAACGCCAAAATTAACAAATAAAATGTATTATTAACAGGGAAAAGAAAAGTGAACCTCCAGTCACAAGTGAAATAGTGGCACTGTGCAAAGGTTTCTCTGCCCATCCAGGTGTAGATGCTGCAGAATCATGTCTCAGTAGTGTGGAAGGATCCGGTCTACTCACAAATCCACTATCAGGAACAGCAGGGGATGCTTGAAATGATTGTCTCTCTTTTGAAACAACAGGAGCTTCAAGTTATGCAATAAGTAAGTCAGGAAACTTCAAAGTCTGCCTACTTCCAACAAGACAAGATATATTGTTAACTAACCAATTTTAGAAGCTTTCTGTGGATACGGATGAGCTGCTTTCCTTTTTGGCCGAGGTGGAGGAAGATGTTCACTGGCTCCACTCTTTTGTACTTTAAGAAAATACTTTTGTGCATGGCTACGTATCTGCAGAAGTTATAATCTTAATTATTCTACTTCGTACAACTAGAGAGTAGAGACAAAGAACTATACTAGCTCATATTACTAGCAACTATTTAAAAATATTATATTCAATCATGGCAATTAATGAATGCCAAAAAACAATAATATTTGAAAATTTGCTAAAGTATTCAAAGTTCAGGCAGCAAAACATATGAAAGTATATCACAAGAAGAAGTTAACATGACAAATTCAGCATATAAGTCAACCAGAAGAAAGACATTACTGAGAAATTTAAGGCAATAGAAATATTGTGAGGGGATCTAATAAAAAATATTGTAGAGTCAATGGCTCTGAGGCATTTAAAAAGACTTGACTAGGTGCTGAATACTAAGAAATAAATAGTTGACACACCTCTTCCTATGTTACCAATACATCCCTTCAAGTATTAAGCATAAACGTATCAAGAAAAACGAGGCACCTTCAATTTAGTTGATTAAACTAAGCTAAATTGTACCTAAGAAAACTACTGCAAAAACTAGAAGGTTTCCTCAACCTTAGAAGCCACCCTTCCAAAGAAAAGTCTATAAAGCATGAAAACGATTACAACAGTATCCTCACAAGGACACAGGTGCTTGCTTAGGAAAACAATTCTACTCTACATTTGAAAAGGGAGTTGACGAGGTACCAGAAATTACCTGAATAACTGTCTTGGATCCAATAAATGCTTCAATCTTCTTCCAATCACGATCAAAACTACACAAAATAACCGAAATAATATTTTATATTGAAATAATATCAGACAGTCAGAAACTGTGTATTGACTGAATATGATTGCAAAACAACAAACTAAACCTTCTTCCCGCAAGATCAGAGTTCATAAACTCTTCCCCACTTAGAGAAATTGCAATTTCAATACATGATAAAACTTCTACGCATAAAAACGTTTAACTTCCCAAATTCAATAGATATAAATTTGCAATAATCCCTCTACTTTGCTACAGAGTGCAACTCTGCTATTCCACCATCCCCAACCCCCCAAACCCCCTGCCCAAAAATAAAAAATTGCCTGAATATTTATCCTCAAGGAAACCTAATTTCAGCGATTCCCTATTAGCTCCTAATAACCCCAATGAATACCAAAAGAAAATTTGAAACCAGCCGAGAAAAGTATATCCCTCATAAATAAGGAGCCCTAACTGTGACGCACAATTCTGAGATGAACATCCGAAAACCTTCCACTAAGCCCCAAAAAATTTCTCAATGTCAACTCCAACGATACATTCTAAAACCCTAACTTTATCCACCACAAATTTCCGCAAAACGAGCATTGAAAATTCAAACTTACAGCTGGAGGGCTTCAAGAAACTTGTCGTGCTCGGGTTCAGTCCAGCTTTCACGCGACTTGGTAATGGTGTATGGTTTGCGAACCTTCTTGCTCGGGTCTTCCGTGGTGTTGCTGGTAGACGGAGATGAAAACAGGCCGACGCTGGGTAACGCCATGCCGGTTGGATCCAAGTAGAAGCCCTCTGGTGGATTAGAGTTCAGTGAAACCATAAGCTGTGTGTACTTTTCACCTTTGAGTGTGTGTATTTCTGAGGTCACTCTGCGGGTGAGGTCTATGGCTGTTGTCTACTCTAATGTAAGCCGTATTTCCGTTTTATGTTTCAGCGTGGAGTGGAGCCTACTTTTTAGAGTTCTATTTCGGCTCGCTTGTTATTTTAGGCTATCCGTCTCGGATGGCAATGGGGCGGATTCGAATCCGAACCCGGTACGAATATGTTCTACACAGATTTGGTAAAAATTCAGTCAAATTGATTGTGAGGCGAGTTTGAACCCATTTAAGTAAAAATTCGTCTGATTTGGGACAGGTCTTGGTTTATCGTCCCGAACCCGCCTCGTACATATAGATACATGTTAATTAAATATATAGTTAAATAAATGTATTATATTATATATGTATAATTAATATATAAAAATTAGACTATTAATTAACATATTCATTAAATTATTTGATTAGATATATTCATAAAGTTACGAGCAAAAGTTATACAAATTATGGTTCATTAATTTTTTTATTATTTTAATTTTAATGAATAATATATGTATGATTTTAAATATTTAAATTTAATATATTGAAACTTATTATTTTGCGTATTTATTGATGTTTAAATCATTCATATGCATGTTGATGTTATATTTTAAATTTAATATATTTTGATAATGAGTTTTATATGTATGATAAAAATAAAATAAATATGCGGGTCGGGCGGGTCCAACTCTAAATTGAAGCTGGACGGGTCTCAGGTCCAAAAAATTCTTGACGAGGCGGATCCTAGGACAGGCAAAATCCGTCTCAGATTCGCCCCATTGTCATCCCTAATCCGTCTCATAATTATTACCATATTTAACTTTGGCCATGATTTTTAATAGAGGTTTTTACACTTTTGGTCACATATGACATGTATTATTTTAGAATTAGTCCCTTATATTTCATTATTGGTCTCATAAGATTTTTTTCTTGCACTTGTAGTCCCAAAATGTTACAAATTTTACATATTTGGTCCCAATCATTGACGGTTCCGTTAAATGCAAGGTTTTCAGCGTTAGTCCCATAAAATTTACTCTTACTTAATTGTGTTTATCCCATTAATCTGTATTTTCAAATTTAGTCTCATTAATTTTTTTAATTACACAATAAGTCCTACAGGATATAAATATTGATTTTTGTCTCCCATAAAATATAAATATTGAATAAAATCTATAAAAAAATAAAATAGATCAACTAAATCTTCAAATAATAAAAATAAATCTTTAATAATAGTTAAAAAAAAAGTTCAACTAAATCTTAAAAAATAGTTAAAATTAAGAAATTAATTTTAAAAAATCCCAATTTTAATTCAAGGTAAATAATAATTAAAATATAATTATTTTTAAATTTAATTATTTATGAAGTCTAGTTAATTTTTTAAAAAATATGATTTTATTAAATTTTGGCCTATTTTTTAAGATTTTTGTTAAATTTAATATCTTTTGAAGATTTTGTAGTTTTATATATATATAAAAAATTACTACATCTGTCCCAGGAAAGTTTGCGGTACTTTCCTGGGCACAAGTTTTAGAAAAAAAGTGTAATGAGTAGAATGTGTATGGTGAAGATTGTGAGGTAAAGATTTTAAAGGTGGAGATTTAAAGGAATATTTCCATTTTGGGAGTATGCAAACTTTTGTGGGACAAACTAAAAAGGAAAGAATGCAAACTTTCGTGGGACGGAGGTAGTATATATTAATTTTAAATTATTTTTTTTATAAAATATTGAAGATTATATAATTTTATTTAAAAATGCTTATTTTTATTTTAAATATGATTATTCATATTTAAATAATATTAAAATCTCCTATTATCTATTTCTGAATATATAAAATTTTACGTGGCTTAATACAATACTTCCTACATAACTTTCTAATTTTCTCATAATTTTATATTTTTAAAATAAAATATGAATAACCGTTGTCCGTTACTTCTTTATCCATCTTCTTTTTAAATCACAAATTTCTCCATCTATTCCATCACTCCATATTTCTTAATATTTTTATTTTTCATCTTAAAAAGATCTTTTTAATAGTTAAAGAATATTAACCGCCATCCATAAATCTCGGTCAACTAAATTCCACTAATTACTCATTTTAAAATTATATATATTATTAATCTCAAATTAAATTATTTATTTATTTTTAAAAAAGAAAATTTCAAATTAAATTATTTATTTTAAAAAAATTAATCAATATATTCCTATGAATTAAAATTTTCAAAATATTACGAAACAATGAGTAATTTCATTGACTACTAATACTTCCAAAATTAACTTACAATTAAATGTCGAGGGAACAAAAATAGTTTCTAATAAAAACAAAAGTAGAGAAATATTAACTATTTATGTTAATATTAACCATTAATATTAATAGTCATATATATTTAACCACATTATAATATTTAAATATGAATAATCATTTATTTTCAAAAAAAATTAATCAACATGTTCATATGAATTGAAATTTAAAAAAATCAACATTTTTGTACGAATTAAAATTTCCAAAATTAAACTTCAAAATTTATTTGTAATAGCATTACAAGCTTAATATATATATATATATATATATATTTATAATTATGTTTTATTATTTATTAAATAATTATTAAATACTAAATACATTTTTTAGAATAATCATATTTAAAATAAAAAATAAGTATTTTTAAATAAAATTATATAATCTTCAATATTTTATAAAAAAATTAATTTAAAATTAATATATTTTTTTATAACAAAAGGACTATAATCGAGAAATTAAAAAGATAAAGGACTAAATCTGGACTCAAACAAAGTTACAAGACCATTTTTTATATTTTCTCCTGGAACAGGTGTAAATTCTGGCCAATTTTTTTAATTTCCGGCGGAAAGGACCATTTTTTATAACAAAAGGACTATAATCGAAAAATTAAAAAGATAAAGGACTAAATCTGGACTCAAACAAAGTTACCGGAACATTTTTTATATTTTCTCTCAAGTAACATATAATGAGCGTTTGATTTTTTTAATAATATTCTTATTGAATTTTAAAAAATATCACCACCACACTATAAATCTACTATCACATTATTCAAGACAAAAACAAAAATCATTCAACTTACTATTTATAAGAATTTGAAACCCCCCACCCCTTAAATTTTTTAAATCACTTAAAAATTAAAAAATAAAAAAAAACCACTACCAAAAGATCAAGTAAATAGGTTTTTCTTGACAGGGTATACAGATAATGTTTTTCAATTTTTAAATTATTTTATTTTATTGAACATTTGGTTTGCTTTGAGGAGTAGCCAATAATAATATTTATGTTTATTATTAAAAAATATGTTTGCTTTAAAATATAAGAATAGTAATTATTATTACTATTATTATTAAAATTGATTAGCTTAATTAAAATATTTATTAATAAAATTTTATCATTAACTAATATAAAAAAAATTACTCCTTTAGTCCATTTTAAATAGGCCAATATATTTATTTTTTAAAACTTGTGCAAAAAAAAGTATGCCTATTTAAATTATACGGAGAGAGTATAATCTAACACAAAATTCTCTATACACAAGTTTCATAGCAAAAAATTAATATTATTAAATGTATTCACCAGTAATATTATATGTATTTATTGATATCATAATAATTATAAATTAAAATCACAATATAAAATAATATAGTATTCGTAAATAAATTCAATAGTATCAATATATATACATCTATTGATATAAATTTCATACTATGAACAAGTGTTTAACATAAATTCTACTCATCTAAGGATGTTTCTTTTTTTTTTACTCATCTAAGGATACTTGAATCACTACTACACATTTGAGCTTGGAGAGCTCCACTTAGTTCACTTAGAGAGCCATTTTTAACCGTTCTCTAAGGTAGAACACTTAAAGAGTCCTTTTTAACAGCTATCTAAGGTGTAGAGTGATTTTGACTTTTTTTTAAATTTTTAATTAATTTAATATATAAATATTATAGTATTATAATATTAATTAATTTTAATTTATTAATTATATACATTAATAAAATTTAATTAAAATGATCATTCAATTACGTATTTATGTGTATACATGTACTCATGTTGATAAATAGTAAAAATTAAAGATTAAAAAAATTTATTATTTTATAATTTTAGTGAATATATTTTAATTAAGGATTAGTCTTGTATGCACCAGTTACATGGTGCAACTCAAGTTCATTTTTAAAAAGAAAAACAATGTTGATAGAATTTACTAATCGTGTTTGTTATGTGGCTTGTTGTAATATATTAATTCTACCAAATAATAATCATGGATTTGTTCTTGGGTGGGTGAGATAGAGAGAGAGAGTAGAGAGTTTAGAGAGAGAAAGTAAATGTGTATAGTGATTGAATTGTTTGTAATAGTACAAGAGAGACCTTATTTATAGGTGTGCAAGTGTGAGGTGGCACCTTGTGAGCCTATATGGCTTCCGGTGTTGACGAAGGTTCGTAACCTTCGCCTTGGTCCCTCCCAATGCTACCTTTACTAGGCCCTTTTCTACTACATATCTATTCGTCCTATTTATGCATCTGTTATTTGGACTCTTGGGCTAGGCGAGGTCCTTAACGAGCTCCCTTGCCTTGTGCGATTTTTAGGGATGGTATAGCGTGGACTTCAGCTCGGTCCCCTCGACTGGGGGCGAGCTCCCTCTTGAGTAGGGAAGCTCGCCCGCGACTCTCCCCTCCCCCCCCGGTGTACTCGGTTGCCGGCCTTGGTCCATCGGGGGCTCGGGCGAGGTCCTTACCTACCTTGCCGAGCTCCCCTGTGTTGGCCTTGGTCCGGAATGGCGATGTGACATCTGCTCCAGCTGGCGACCTTCTTAGTATTAGGACAATTTCCCTGATTATCCCAGGGTAGTTCGCCTGTCAACAAACAGTTTATAACTGAAAAGTTAAACAATTTATTACTGAAAAGTTAAACTATGAAAGATACACTCAATAATAAACTGTTTAACTTTTCAGTTATAAACTGTTTAACTTTTTAAAAATGAACTAGAGTTGCACCGTGTAACTGGTGCACAAGGGACTTACTCTTTAATTAAAACGATCAAGAAATTAAGATGTATTATTATAAGTACTCGTCTTAGTAAAATAAGATTACAAAAGATAATTATTTTATAAATATATTTAAAATAGTTTAATTAAAACGATCAAAAAACGTATATAATCGTAATTGTGTTAATAAATAGAAAAATATTATAAAGATGATTATTTTGCAATTTTACTAAAATTATTTTAATTAAAACGATAAAAAAAAATGTGTATACATGTGCACTCATGTTTACTAAAAATAATTTAATTAAAACGTTCAAAAAATGTGTATACATATAATCGTGTTAATAAATAGAAAAATATTACAAATGTGATTATTTAATAAATTTATTAAAAATAATTTAATTAAAACGATCAAGAAACGTCTATATACGTAATTGTGCTCATATTTTAAATTAAATGAAAATATTTTAATTAAAATGCCAAGAAAATGTATATATGTACTCGTGTTAATAAATAGTAAAAAAGATTACAAATTAATGTGATTATTTTTATAATTTATTTGAAAATATTTTAATTAAATAATATAATTAAAAGTAATATTTTGTATCTAATATAATAATTAGAAATTATATATACAACTAATAATTTAAAATATATGTAATAAGGAATAAAATAAATATATAAAGTACAAAAGTCAATAAAGTATACTTTTTATATTTTATTATTTAACTTCACACTCACATGCTCCAACTTTTCCTTAATATGTGTGCCCCGGTCTTTTTGAAGAAAGACCCGGGACGGAGGTAGTATATAACAATCAAGTCATCTCAATTGGTTCAACACAATACGTAAAATCTCTCCTATATTCGGAGGTCGCATGTTTGAACCCCTGTAGGCGCAAGAATGGAGGCTGAAACACGAGATTTTTTTTTTTATTTTGCACTCAGAGAGCTGTTAATAACCGCTCTCCAATGTCTGAGCTATAAGGGTTCTCCAAGCCCGCTTCTGTACTAGTGAATATACTCCAAGCTCCAAATACAAAGTTTCTCGTATTTTTACTTTTGGTGTTTCAACGTAAGCTTCTCATATCATCCCATCTAATACATATACTTTATTTTACTTTTCATTATTTTCACAGTTCATTTTATTTGGATAATTTACATATAAGTTTAAAAAAAGTACTCAGAACCTATTTGTAAATATAGTAATTTTTTTAAATTTATATGTACATCTCCCACTTTATTTTGTATCTTCATTCATAGTTTCAAAGTGTGGAAGCATGCAAATTCATTGGGACTGAAGACGAAGAGTTTGGTGAGTTGGAAGGAGTATTTGACGATTGTTTGAGGAATTCGAACTAGAGGCTAATTATGCTGAAACGTAAAGAAAGAAAAAATATTAGTTTAAATGTCAAAGAGCTACGTAAATTAATTCTAACTCTATAAGGGTTCATTTGGTTCGTAAGATAAAAGTATCTATCCGTAAAAAACATGCATAATTTTGACGGATATATACTTTTATCTTACGAACCAAATGAGCCATAAGGGGATACTTTATTTGGGGTTTAATATTTTGAAATCTATCTGCTCTATTTCGAAATTTTAGAACCCGATTTTTGAATACCCCAATACACATCCTGCAAATACCTATAAGCTCTAATAATATTTTTTTACCACTCGATCTCTCCAATGATTCATATTTTTTGTATTCACATTCTTATTTTATTTTTTACTTTTTACACCTTTAATTGTCACTTTTGCAACTTTCGATGAAATACACTAACAAATATACAAACATTCAATTATTATAATAAATAATAATAGAATAATACGACATCACACCATTTTCCATAAAATTAAAATTTATCCTATTTAAATCTCAAAATAAGTACACATCCAAATTACACACTAAATTTTAAATTAAAAAAGTTCAAAATATTTTAGATCTCAAATCAAACATACCATTTTCTAGTGAAATTTCAAGAAATAGGCCCATTTCTTTCTGGTGGACTAGACATGATTGATAATTGATGAAACAATTAAGCCCAACCCAGTACAGTCATTCATCATTTTTAAATAATCGTATTTGAGCATTTATGGTATTTATTTTCCCTTTATTTTTTATTTTTTTGGGATGTTATTATGTCCTATTAATATTCAATTGATTTTACAAAACACTTTGATTTCATATTTTAAATCTTTTATTGGATTATAGTTTATAGACCAGCTCAAAATTGCTCAAAGAATGTATGAATGCCTTTTTTCAGTGCCAAGAAAGGAGGGTAATACCTCATATAAGATTATATATAAATTGTTAAACCTATTTTATTAGATATTTTTAGAGCACTATAATTTTATAAACAGTTTAATAACTATTTTAAAAAATTTATAATCCAGCTAAATAAATTCTTAGTAATGTACTTAAATATAAAGTAAAGATTAATTCTAAAAATTAAAATTAATGAGAATAAAAAAAATTTGAAATAGAGAATTTTGATTGATTTGATAATTACGTCTTTACAAAAAGTTCAGATATTAGTAGAATTACTATTATATTATAAATTAAATTCTTAATAATAATATGAGGCAAAGTTTGGTAAGGGAGAGAATAGTGAGATAAGAAAGTTTTGAACATTTAACTCACTTGTTTGGTAGCATGCAATGTGAATTTTTTATATGTTACCGTTCACATGTTGAGATATACATCACACTTATTTATCTTCATTTTCACTATTATTTTTATAAATTGGATCTCAACAAATAGGTGGTATTCTAAATAAATTAGTAATAGTGTATGGGATAAGACTTAAGAGTGAAATGAGTTGTTGTTGATGGAGGAAGGTGAAGAATTGGTTTGACTTTTATATATCTGGTAAACATCAATATAAAAATTAGATCATCTATACATATATAATAATAAGTTATTAATAAAATGTTTGGTCAAATTTTACCCAACAAATTGTTACTCATTTTATGTTATTAAATTCAAGAATTTTTTAAAAGAAATATATATATATAGATGATCTAATTCATATAAAGTTCTCCCAACATTTTGTTATTAACTTATTAAGATAAATATGTGTATATAAAGTAGTGTTATATGAGTAAATATACATATATGTTTGTGAATGTGCACAAAAATTAATATTTTTTTTAGTAGTGTGCAAATTTGTATGGGACGTCCAAATAAAAAAAATATATAAATTTTTATGGGACGGATGTAGTACAATATATATTTTATATTACAGCTCGTGTACGGATAATATACTAGTTAAAAATAAATATTAAATTATAATAACTACATTCTACCAAACAATAGTACACAAATAATCTATTTTTAAATTATAAACTATAAAATATTAAAATTTAATAATATCTCTCATTTTATAATTAAAATTTTACTATCATGTACTAATTTTTTTAGGAAATAGTATAAAATGGTTCCGTGCAAGAAAAAAAAAACACTTTCGTGCAAAAGAAAAAAAAAATATGCTTATGTGCAAATATTATGAACTAATTTATAAATATAGTAATTTTTTTTAACCAATTCATTTTTTTAAAAGCTATCAAATGTGGCCTGAAATTATTCACAAATCGTAATAAATAAATAATCCATATATGCGGCGCCGTGGAGTATTTATTACGATATATATTATTTAATTTTATTTTGAGAAAGCGAAAATATAAACCTGTTTAATTTGTTTAGGAAGTTTCGACGAAATATCATATTGCAAAACATTATAATGACGTAACTGTTAAATCATTGGTCAATGACACCCACTTTTTGTAGCACTACAAAAGCTAAAAAGGACTTGATATTTAATTCATTTATAATATATTTTGATTAAAATTTCAATGGAATATGTATTTAATTACATCTGATTTGTATTATGACATGATGATATAAAATTAGATGGTGGGCAAAGCAGTTCAATTTAAGTGAATTTTGTCCACTCAATCACTAGCACAATTATAAACTTTAATTATTAGTAGTTGATAATTTTTTATTTTTAATTACATAATATGTTCTCCAAAACAAAATATAATGTGCATGAGTCACTATCATCGTATTTGTAATTTCTATATATATTTAAATAATATTAAAATATTTATTTAAAAATATTTTGCTAATAATATTATATAAATATAATAAAAATAATTAATATCATTTTAAGTTTCATGATTAATCCAGTTTACCAAAAAATTACTCATTCTCAAACAAGGTTACAATTTCTCTAATGATTAAATTGTTTCACATAAATTAAAAAGTTGGAATGATCACTGTGTCTGCTAAAGCTTGCTTTGCAAACTTAGCCTAAAATATATATATATATATATATATATATATTCAAACTTAGCCTAAAAAAAAACAGACAGTGGACTTTTATGTCATTTGACTCGTATCGCTTGGTCCAGATTGAAATTATACTCGTTTACAACCATTTCTTTTATGAAAATGGATAATGTGAAAGTAGCCAATGGTTTTGGATATTACAATGGTAGCGTATATTTATTTATTTATTTATTTATTTTTAGTAAGAATTAAATTATAATTTTTTATTATCATGTTAATAAACTTTTAAAAAAATATGCGTCATCATTTTAATACCCAATATCATTTGTTGATTTCACGGCCAGCGAAAAATCCATATTCTTCGTTTACATTGCATCCTTGCATATATCATGATTACGTGTACTATTACGTCTAGCCACATTTGTTGATTTTTTTTTCAAGTCACATTTGTTGATATCTTATAATCAACTAGTTTAATCGTTTTGTTTTTATATGCACACTTTATGTGGATATTTTTTTTCTCTTTAAAATTAATAGCAAAGTTCAATTATTAAGCATACAACTTAATTCAATCAATCTTTTGTTTCAACCCTCCAAGCTAAACGTACTTCTTTACTAATGTTATATGTATGCTGGTAAAGTTAAGATACATTGACACATAGAATATGAGATTATCTATTTATCTTATAAAGATATTAATTTCCTCCACATTATTTCTTAAAAAAAATTGACCTTCCTAATTACAAAATAAAATTTAACATAAATTCGGTAATTACATTCTAACAAATTTTACAAGTGTGTAAATTGACTAAATCTTAGCACATAGAGAAACTCAATTTTTTCAGTGCTAAAAAATTTTTAATTCTCAAATTCATTTTCAATAACTACGATTCTTCCAGAGTTTGAGTAGTTATAGATACTCAGGGATTGCATTGAAAAGTTATAACTTTACTAAAGGGTTGCACTATGATGCGGCGACAGTCGTGGAAGAGATCGATGATGATCTGGAGATCGACTCACCCCCGGTGTGACGGTGACGGTGGCATTCGTCTCATCCGCCGCTCCTTTTCTCCCTCTCGTGGAAGTGGATCTCGCGCAAATCGGAGTCGCACAATTTCACAACAGCGCTCCTTTTTTACGGCATTCATCCTCCACTCTTATATCTCTCTCTATTCTCTCTCCTCCGCCCCCTCTCAACAACGTAATTCTTTCTTTCTCTCCCTTATTGTCTCTTTCTGTATATAATGATATATATATATGAATAATATATGTATATGTGTGAGGTGATACAAGAGATGGATAGGACCCACTCTGACAAATGTATGAATCTGAAATTTGGAAAAAGTTGTACATTTTGATAGACGAGCAAGACCACTATTAAGCGAACATACATATGTGGTCGAAGAATAAGGTTATAGAAAATCCTGAAGATAATCCTAAATCAAGTGCAAGTTACTGAACAAGGTAGCATATGAGACGAGCACCTTAAGTGTGTCAACAACAAAAGCTGCTACCCCTTCCAATCAGTGAGTTGTCAACGAGTCAATATTGTTACAAAGGGATATATCCAACCAGACCCAAGAGGTCCAAGACAAAGGTGATCGATCGCTGGTCACTCAAGAGGCTCGAGGAGCGACCAACTTATACCTGGAGACAATTATACGAAATTAACATATAACAACTGATTTTATTAATGTAAGGACGAGTGTTTTAACACTTATCACTTAATTAAGAAAAATACTTAAGATAGCGACACCACACCCATGTAAACTTATTACTCCATCCGTCCCAAAAGACATTGCATACTTTCTATTTTGGTCTGTCCCACAAAAAGTTTGCATATTCGAAAGTAGAAACTATTTATTAAACTCCACTCTCACAACACACATATAATATTCATAAAAATGTACCTTTTATACATTTTTCTTAAACCCCGTGCCCAAAAGACACCGCAATGTCTTCTGGGACGGAGGGAGTAATATATTCACTCTGCATAAATAAAGTGATCCAGCTCATTATACAATATATTTTTTTTTTCAATATCTTCTCTCTTCATCTTCTTGTAATTTGATTGATGATCTAACTCAGTTTAGTAAACCATATTATCATCAACAGTGTATTTTTTTTATTAATATTAGATATTTAAAATATATGAAAGTGCAATTATTCCATAATATTATTATATATTAGAATGAAATAAATAAATCAGTTCTGAAAAATCATGAGACGTGAGATTACACTAAATCTCTAAATGACACATCATCAAAATACAATATATAAATGATATGTCTGCATTACATAACTCTCTATTACATATTAATATATAGGGAGATTTGTCATGTAGAGCAATTACAAATAAATAAATAAAATGTCACGTTTCAATCGAACCACATTGTTGAATGCTTAAGAAATTTATCATAGTACTATTGAAAAAAAAAAAAAAGTGTCATGCAAGATTGTTCAGTCATTATTAACATTGTCTATACATGTGTGGGCCACTAAAAGGAAAATGGAAGATGTCGAGCCATTCTTTTCTAAAGGAGAAAACAATTGATTTTACATTTATTAATTTATTTCTTGAAATATTTGTTAGTAATTATTAAATTAACTTATCTGTATAAACATTATGATTTTTTAAGTCTATAATAACACGTTCAGTTAATTAAATAATAATCATAAAAATAACATAATAGCGAAGAATTTAACGACAGGGACAAAAATTGATTAACTATATTTAAAAAAATCATATATTTGCTACCATAAAATTCTACGTGCAAAAAGCTTGCTTGGAAAGAAACAGTCTGTAGAAAACGACATGCATATAGCCTACGTCACACCCACTATATTTATGATTAAATCGTAAAATATAAATATATTTTTAAATTATTAACATAATGCAATTTTTTTTCATAATATGAAATTAGTATTATTATATATATATATATATATATTTATTGATATTATTAAATATATTTATTAATACTATTATGTATATTTACTGACATAACTATATTTATTCACTAATAATATTTTATATTATATTATTAATTTATAAATATAATAATATTGATGGGTGTATTCATGTAATAATATCAACTGGTGCATGCAATAATATAAATATCATATTATAAAATTTATTTATAGAAGAGTTCGTTCAGATTTTATTTTTACTGAATATTTATTTTCAGATAATTATAATGGGGTAAGTATAAGTATTCAATATAAAGTTATAAACACGTTTAATCATTCAGTAATAATAACTTGAGTTATTTAAAAATATATTTAAAATTTTCACTTACATATTGGTTCAAAAAAATTATTATATTTATAAATTGGTTCAAAAATTTGCACGGTAGTATATTTTTTTTACACAGAAGCATTTTTTTTTACGCATGATCAATATGTAATTTTTATCAATTTATTAAACCATTTTGTACTATCCCAAAAAAAAAACATGTTAGACTGCATAACTCGAGTAGATCCGACCCGTACTTGCCGAATATCGGGGCCACGTTACTTGACAGCTCCTCAAAGTAGTCTTCACTTAGCGCATAAGGAATCTTCGGGGCAGCATCGGCTCCGATTCGTCGATGTATGAAAATATTGACCTTAGACTCACCATCTTGACTCGAGTTCACTCACTTACCTCACCTAGTTCAATATATAAACTAATCGAACCTCTCACTCTTTTACACCAACACTTTCTTCTCTTCATACCTTAATCTCACTCTCTTCTTCCAATTCCTCCAAGAAAAAACAACTATTATGAAGGTCAGTTTTAGATTCCGATTCTTTATTTTTTCTTTTTGGATCTATTAGAAAGTTATTTATGTTTCATGGGATCTTATTTCTCCATATTCTTTTTTTTTTTTACACAATTTGTGTTCTTTCTTTCAACTTTTGTTACATAATGTAGCTGAAAATTTATGAATCTCCGTATTTTAATTTGGTCATGGAGCCTGATCGACGGTCATTTTATATCACACAAAATAGTAGATCTTTTAGGTTGGTAGTGTCACTATAGTCATATTTAACGATCTGAGTTACAAATCTGTATTCTTGGCATTTCCTAACACTTTGAACCTTGTTGACTGCAGAAAGTTGTGTTGAAATTGGACTACGCCGATGAGAAAATCAAGCAGAAAGCCATGAAAAGAGTCTCTGGTCTCTCAGGTACTGAATTTTTTTATATTTTTTTTAAATTACAAAATAATTACAATATCCTAATAATTGATCATCTACGTTGATCAGGGCTGGAATCCATTGCACTTGATCCAAAGGACAAGAAGTTGACTTTGACCGGAGACATAGATCCAGTTGCTGTGGTAGGGAAATTGAGAAAGCTCTGCTTTACAGAGATATTGTCTGTCGGGCCTGCAAAGGAGCCCGAGAAGAAAAAGGAGGAGCCCAAAAAGCCCGAGCCTAAGAAGGATGAGCCCGATAAGAAAAAGGATGACGCGGCCCAATTGTTGAAGGCCTACCAAGCCTACTATCAACACCCCCACTATTATCAGAGTCAGTATCACCCGGAGGCGGCGCCGCCGTCGTATTTCCACCGGAGTGTGGAGGAGGACCCCAATGGATGTGTCATTTGCTGAAATGGATGGAATTGGGACATGGTTTTATGGTTTATTATTTTTTTAGAAATGAAATAATTAATTGCTTGTTGGGTTATATTTTTATTTGGTGATTGCATTGGTGTAATCAATGGGAGGTTTAGGCTGTAATTTGTATATATAAATATAGGGAGGTTATTGCTTTATTTGTTTTCTATTACATTGTTGGACTAAATTGAGTTTTCCTGCA
Organism: Prunella vulgaris; assembly: GCA_026898435.1. NCBI lineage: Eukaryota > Viridiplantae > Streptophyta > Magnoliopsida > Lamiales > Lamiaceae > Prunella > Prunella vulgaris. The sequence goes on from JAPKLY010000598.1 coordinate 50,287, forward strand.
TATTTGCAGATGTTTTAGGAGAAAGAATTGAATAACATGCAATAAATCAAGAAAAAGGAACACGTTGTAATCAAAATAGGCAGAAAAGAATATTTATATTTAAGGTGGGTAAAGTGAATTTCAAATTATGAAAGAGGTTTATTTTATTTTATTTATTTTTATTATTATGTTGGATGCATAGTGAGACAGTTAACGCATCACGTATACATTTATCCACTTTTGGCTAATTAAATTTCAAATCTTTTTTAATTAATGGATGAATCATAAAGTAGGTTTTGTTTTAAAAATATTTGGTTTTATGTTTTGTTATTTTCAATAGCATTAAATAGTGACACCTTATGTGATGTATCTGGCTGTATTCTCATCCATAGTAAATCTACAACAATAAATACAAAATTGATTTTAACATGTGTACTTGGAGAATAAATTAAATATAGATAGATAATTTATGATGAAAAACCATCCATATATATATATATATATTCTCATGATTAATATTTCTTTTCAAGGTTGATTAGCTCACCATGAAATGGACATGGTGATAGGAATGGGAATTCAAATTCCATACGTAAATATGCCAATAATTGGTCAAATAACTTCCCTTTTTTTCTTTGCTCAACTTACAATATCGAATAAAAGCCAAATTTAGGATAAAGATGCCACAAATTGTCACCTTTAGAGCCCACCGTGTAGACGTCCCAAATTGAGATTATTACCTTAATAATTTTTTTATATAAAAAAGATTTTGCTCAGTCTAATTTTATTTTAAATTTTACATTTCCGAACTATGTGAATGTGAGATTTTATCTCACACGTACAATTCTCTCATTCTACTCTATTTATTCTTGCTATTAAATTTATACTACAAAATATATTTACTATTATATACGATACACGTGAACACAATTAATGGTATTAGTAATTACATTTTGTGATATATATAACATAAAATTTTTGTAATCTATATATAAAACACTCATAGCATTTATTAGAATACAACAGCTATTTCTACCATATAAATTTAAATAGAATTTGTCACGAACTATATAACACCACTGCCTCACAAAATAGTTCTTCTAAAAATAAATTAAATACTATATGCTGAGTTCACGCACGTAAGAGGTTATACAAAATGAATTTTTCTCAAAAAAAAAAATATATATACATTTTTTAAACAAAAAATAAAATTCATAAATAAAACACTAAAGGTCAGTCATTTTGTTTTTGAAAGTCAACCAAATTGACTATAAAATCCGGTGTGAATTCCTAAATTACATCCCCATATTTTTATTTTTAAACATAAAACGTAAATTAATAAGCTACTCCCTCCATCCAAGAGCAATTTACAAGGGAGGAGGGGCACACAAATTAAGAAGAAAGTATAATAGATTAAAAAAAATAGTGTTTTGAGGGTTAATTTAGTAAAATTTTATGTAAAAAGTGAAAAAGTTAGTTGGATTGAGAGTAATGTGGGCCCAAAAAGTGAAAAAATAATGACATTTTGTATAAATATGTAGATATTGTGAGGATGAAATTTATAAAAAAGTTTCATTTTTTGGGTCTGCAAGTTCCTTTGGAACGTTCTGAAAAGAAAAAACTTTCAAGCTCCTCTGGGACGGAGAGAATATTCACTTTTTTGCACGCCTAGTTCAAAAACTAACCGAGCAATTTTGCCTTGCCGCCCAAGTTAGTTATAGAACAAATGGAAAAGGATAAAAGTAATATTGCACATATAGAATATTCGATGACAATTGTCAATAATATTTTATATACAGAAGTCGACACACAATAGTAGCATAAAATGCAGTCAGATTTAAAGATTTTGAATAGTATAGAATCTTAGATAATTATAGTTGGACACGATTTAAATAAAATTGAGACGTGAAAGTTGAATTTGACTGAAAACGTGAAATGAAATGTGCAGAATATATAATGTATCAAATGCACATATTTATTATAGTTGAGACTTGACAAATACATAGATTTCATATAATTGAAATATGAAAACTAAGGTGTATATATATGTATGAGATTTATTGTTTTAAATTTATTTTCTTAATTAAGTTTAGTCGCGGGTAGCTAGTCTGGCATCACTGTATCAGTGTTTAATTAAGTTACAATTGTAAAGATACATCGTACATATATGGTCTAAAATATTACCCATAAATAACAATTAAATAAAAAAGTGTTAGTGATTCAGTCAGCGTTCACATTCATGAACAATTGAATAAATAGCACTTATATGTGTTGCGATTGGAGATTGCGTCAAAGTCCACATGTTGATTATTATGACCACATTTCCTGGTTTCCAAGGTGGCCTTTTTCATTTCTTTTTAAATTGCGGTCCTAAGGGAAAAGGTTGTATCAAATTCAAGCGTAAATTCGAGATTGGATTAAAAAATGTGAATGGAATTGAATATCATTAAAAGACTAATAATAATTTAAGGTTAGTGATTGTTTTTTATTTATTTTATTTTTATAATTTCATTTATAATACAAAATACTATTAATGAGAATGAATTGTATTCCTCATCCTCATTATGTCTCACTGTTAAGGAAATTAAATAGGAAAAATTATAAAATAATTAACAAAATTGACATTTATTACAAATTGGTTCTGTATAGAAAAAAAATATTATTTTTGTGCAGGAAAAGTTTATACTTCTATGCAAATATTACGAACCAATTTGTAGATAAATTCATTTTCTTAAACTAATATGCAAATGTCACAATTAAATAAATGAATTGATTTCATACTCTTCTACAAGTTCGGATTTTAGATGAGACAGAATTCTCTGTGCAATGAAAATAGTTATGAAGCATTTATGTAAACACTTTTGAAAAAATCAAAATTGAATTGTTTGCAATCATTAGATTAGATTAAGAACCTAGAATCCATACTTCACTCTGCTTTTGGATTCTGCAATTTTTTAAGTGGCATCCTTAAATAATAAATAGTGGTTAAAATTATACCTGAAGGAACTACCCACTTCTAATTAAATGACTTTTTTTAAAAAATTTAATAGACATCATTATTTTTAAAATCACTATATTTAAAAACATTACCGACTTTAAACTTAATATAAAAATCCGTTAATATCACTTTTAATTTTGTAGTAATTTTAAAAAAAGATAGTCTTAGTCTAGTACAACTCAAGTGTTAAAATCACTCAATTATGCTTACAATTTTTGCTTGCCTACACTATTAAACCATCCCCCTGCTTACATATCTCACCTACATTGACCTCTAACTAGTGAAATTCTAAGAATTCATACCCAATTCACTCTTATTATTATTATTATTATTATTAGTTTTTTTTTTAAATAGTTCAGTCACACCATACTCTACCTCACAGAAAAAACTACAATTACTAAAATACAATATAATTGATGGAACAACAACTTGTGAAAGTAAGTTTCTAACATTTCATATGAACTGCTATACTTAGGAAATAAAAAAATATACTCAAAAAATTTTAACTGCAGATTTGTAATAAGATTCCTCCCTTGAATAACTTCTTGGTTGTACTTCTTCTTGTGGCTGTGTCTCTATTTATGTACAGTATAGAATTCTTATGCGTTAGAAAATTCTATCTACTGAATTTGAAATATTTGTCCTTGCCCCAACTTGTTGATTGTTGATCTTGAATATTGTATGTTTTGTTTTCTTTCTTCTGCAACTTGTCTTGTAGCATTTTTATGTCATACTTAAAAAATATTTTGACCCTTAAGAACTTATGTTGTTTTTATCTATCGGTTACATTCAGTGTGAATTAACTTCTGTTGATCTTCTATATAACTTCCTCAAAGCTTATGAATGAGTGTAAACATTTTAGCTTAATTAGTTTGATTAACTAATAGGTGAGGTCTTCAATCTTTTTTATTGTAGATTTTTTCAATTACGTACTTCTAACTCTGTAGCTGCATAGTTATCCTAAATGTGGATTTCTTCCTTACAATTTTCATACTTAAAGAAAAATTATAAGGTTTTCTTAGCATATAAACCAAGTGCAACACATATCCTATATTTGATATCATTAGAAACTTATTAAAGAAATATCCTAACACATTCCAAAACCCTAAAGTTGAATATGCAGTGGGACACACACGAAGTTAACATCATCTGTCCAATTTGACATTTCTAAGAATAATGACTTATTTCATCCGAATTGAAAAGGAAGAAATTTTCAATTTAACCAAAAAGAATTTTGAGGGTTAATTCTTCTTTAGAAATTTTTAGTCAAGCGTATTAAAATATGTATCAAAAGTTGAGGTCAATATATAAATTTAATTGACTTCAGCTTATGATACACCTGATGAAATTTTTGATTTACCTGATTAAATGTTTAATATTTTAAAATTGATTCATAATAAATTTATCATGAACTATTTTTATACAAAATTTTGCCATGTACAAATATCAATCTCGGTAAAAAATGCAGTTATTCATGATATGCATTAAAGACTATCAGTTATGGTGAACAATGTTCATATAAAACACATTATATTTTCTAAGCATTAATTATTCGATAAATGATATCAACGTGACTTTCACAAATATTATTTTGAATCTAATGTCTTACATATAATTGAAGACAAAGTATTATATAAACCAATTTCATGATATAAACTACCTTATGATACAAGGTTTATATTTATGAATTGATTTTTTTGCCCTGTTAAAAAGTGGTTTTTAATATGAACCACTTTCATATAATACCTACTCATAATTCAATGGTATGTTTTGTGATAACAGTTCAATATGAATAATTTTAGTTATTTTATAAGAATAATTTTAATTATTTAAAAATGAATTTGAGTTGTAGATGGACAAAACCCACTGAAGAGTTGCAATATTTTGAGTGTATTAACCATTTTTGTTCATCCTGGTATCAAAAAGTAAGCAAAGAATATCTGTAATATTGCAATACACAATATCAATTTAATTAAATTGCCTCAATTTTGTTAATTCTAATTCACTTGTACAAACAAACTGATAACAATTCCCAAAGAGGGATGTGATAAATTTGTAATATCGTTTAATAATTTTTCTACGAAAAGCAAAAATGGATTTTAGACTGAATTCTGAAATCAGCGATCATCTTCTTCGCTCCACATTTCCCCCCAATTCTTCTCCACCTGTTCAAACCCTAGAAATGAGCCCTCTTTCTCCGCGTCCAAGCTCGTCGACAAACTGCCGTAAGCAATTCCAAGCGCGGATGTGCCAAAAGTGATCAAAGTAGTCACAAATGGCACCCATTTTGGTACAATCCAAATCTCCTGCTCAATCAACATATCAAAACCTCGCAAAAGTGCGAAACCGACTGCTAATGGCACTCCAACATTGAACAAGATTCTCGCTATCATTCTCTCCCACACCACATCAGGTATTTTGTCGTCATCGTCTTCCATGTTTTTCTTCTCATTCGTAGATTTATTCTTGCCGCCCTTCTTTGCAATGGGTTCTCTGCCGCTGAACCCCTTTGCTCCATCCTGAAGCCGCCATGTTCTCGGTGGTGGGAACGGCGTTTCACGGCGGCTGATGAGGAGGGCTCGGTTGCTTTGTGGCCATGAATTTGATTTTGTGATTTGTGGAGGCGTTGCTTGTTGAAGAAAGGTAAGAGTTCTCATAGTATATTACTTGTATGTTTTTGTTACGTTATGTTTTATTAATGCTAGTGATTATAAATATCTTATCCGAATAGATGAATGGCTGTGCATTCTCCTGTGTTGTACACTAGAATATGGTGAAAATGCACATTTTTGTCTTTAATAAGAAGATATTTCTGTGGAATCTCACATGCACTGTGAAAGGTTTTATCTGGAAAACTAAATCTGTTGTAAAATGTAAAATTTGTTTATTATCACAACTCCTCAGATAGACCTAAACTAGCTTCAAGATATCCGACGTCTTGGACGTATGCATCAAATGCAGTTAGCCATTTAGTCATGTACATGAATATGTAAATTGGAAACTTGCAAATTCTTTTTAATTGACAACAATTCATTCTTTCATATGCAAGTTCAATTTGAAGAATTCTTACAAAAAATGAACTGTATGCTGCTCTATCTTGTACAGGATCATGCTAGCTGGAGCAGATTCTTCTGCTGAAGAAGGGAATTGTTCATAGACAAATTTGTAAGCATGCTTATTGTATTCTTGAGAAGAGTAGGAATTATGTATGATCAGGCATTCTTAAATTCTCATATGATTTCTGGGAAACCTGCATGAACCATCGTAGTTTTATATGTAGGATTAAAAATATTAATATGGAAAGAGTGAAAATTAATCCTGACAACAGTTGATTTTTGTGATACTCATGTTTGAATGAAGGAGTATAATGGGGGTTTATAGAACCGGTGGTTATTTTGGCCGATTTGGTTATAGAAGAAGTTTGGGAAAAAAGTAAATATAAAGTGACTCTTTGAGTTACCGGTCACAAGAGGTTTAAAAATATCTTTGTAACAGATTTAGCTAGAGACTGGAGTTATTGCATGTAATTTACATTTGCTTAGTGTATGGGATTTCTACATTTATTTTAGTTTTCTTATTAAAAAAATGGTGAAATCTTCATTTTTCTGCAACTGGATTAACATTAGTGTTTCCCTAAGTCGTACCTGATTGTATGTGGAGGGAGAGCTGTGAAGAGGACGCATTAACCCAGGTGGAGAACTTGATGAAGAGTTGCCGGGGGAACTAGACATACATGGCCTCATAATTGGTGACCGAGTGTGGGGAGAAAGAGGTGAGCGTGTGGTAGCACTTTGGTGGTATGAAATTGGTGTCTGATGGCTTGAAGCATAGGGAGAAGAAATTGGGCTACCCCAGTTTGGTTGAGAAGTTGATGCCTTTCCAGGAGATTTTGACGACAGTTTCACCGAAGGAATCAGATTAATCTTTATTCTGGAAAAGAAAGAAAGAAAGACACAGAGGTGAACCCATGACCATACTAGAAAGTGGGCAGATAAGAGATATAGCTATAAACTTACTGGTTGTGTATGTCAACATATTCATCTGTCTCATCGAATATTGGCTCCTTCAAAGCAGAAAACAGAGAAAAACAAGACATTGCAGATTTAATAGTGAAGAGAAAAGGGCATCTTCAGTGAGGAATTTGTCAGGCTGTTAATGGAATTCACTAAGTTAAAACATAGAGCTCTACTCATTTAATGACCTGTAGCAGTTCTTCCAGAACATCTTCCATTGTTATTACGCCAAGAACTTTTTCATCTGCATGAGAAAGAGAAACTAAACCATCAACATTAACATGTCTTTCTGTTTGTCTTTGTGCTGATCTGGGATTGATGTTTATCTTCTTTGCATCGGATTGAACAGTTGTACTTTCTATAACATCCTTTAGGGGAGTAGTACTCTTAACCACAACAGCCATATGGCTTTGCCCTTTCTGAAACTGGTTCAGTATATCATACAATGGTAGACATTCATGGAATCTACAGCAGAATGACAAGGAATCAGTTCCCGAGGATAACTTATCCAAGATATTTATCATCTGCAGTATAAATGAATTGGAATTAACCATGAGGGGTTGGAATATGTCACTGGAGAAAATGTCATACCTAGGTATTCTCCTTATGCTAAGATTCCTGATTTGAGTTCCATCTTCAGGAGAGCACTTTATTAGATTCTTGACCTAAGTCAACGTAATTTGGGAGTAACATATGTGAAAAAAATAAATAATTGTAAGCCAAAATTGTAATGATTTCATTCAAATTGCGATCTATATAAAACATCCTTAAGATCAAGGTTAGATACACGTGGTTGTAGCTTGTATCATACATTCAGTGGGTCGATGATCCCTGAGCTAAGTTTTATCAGTGTTAACCATTTAATTACTTTATATATCAAAGGTCTTGTTCTGAACCTGGTAAAGAAATTTTAAATTCAAGGTTGAAATTGGATTCTGTAACACCTGCTTTTTCAAGCTCATTCTTGTAATTGTTGTGCATTTTGACAGGTAAATATATTAAAGACCAAAAAAACTACCTTCTGAAAAGAGGGTGTTTTTAAACAATTGCTTCTAAATTTCGAGCATAAAAGATACGCATGCCAATTAAATATAAGAACTAAATATTCGATATTTATAACCAGTTGTTTGAAAAGAAAAACCAATCAGTACTTACCAGAACAAGCCCTACAATGTTCGCTGGACTTCCTGAGTACACAGGTATCCGACTGTGCCCTTTGCTTATGATCAGGCTCAATGTGTCGCTGAGGATGAAAATAGTTAGTTCATGGAGAACAGTAAAAGCTTTTAATGGAGAAGGAAAGTGCAGGGACATGGCATACTTGTCAAGTATAGTATTAAGATCAAGGGAAAATACTCTAGATAAAGGTGTCATGGCATCTTTAGCTTTTTTCATAGTCAAGTCTAGAGCTCCAGATATGATTGTTGTTTCATCATGTGTCAATTCGCCTCCTCTTCCTGCCTGATTTCTCAAAATCAACCACATATATGAATGATATTTAAGTGAAACTGTTCAACTCTCCGATTTTATGAATTATGAGGCAGGTCATGAGTTCCTAGCTCACCTCATTTCCATGCATGCCAACCAGTGTCTTCAGCTCTGCACGCCTTAGAAGAGCAGAGTGCCCCTTCCCAAGCAGTAAATCCAAAAGCTTTTTAAGATATACAGGTAGGATGTTAAGTTTTAAGATGGGATTATCAATAATTTGATCGTATAGGGTACGTTTGACTTGAGATTTAGAGGATTTCAAAATCTAACGGATTCCAAAACTTTGATAGATAAGTAGTGGTGTATGTTTGCTTTTGATTAGCTTCATACCAAATCAATGTGTAATAGTGTGTGATGCTGTATAATGATATTATTGTTGATTGTATTATGATGATTGTGTAATAATTAGTGTCTTTTATTGAAAATTGCAAAAGTGAGAAGAAAAAGTGTGAAAAATGATAAATAAAATAAGGGCAGGGAATAAAAAAATCATATGGGTCATTAGAGAGAGTTTGGTGTAGAAAAAAATGTTATTTATATGGTTTATAGGTATTTCAGTATTGTGGATGTATTAGGTTTTTCAAAATCGGATTTAAAATCCCAAGGTAGAACTGCATTTAGATTTCAACATTCCCAATCCGGTTTTCAAATCCCGAATCAAACATCACCTTAGTTCTTAGCTAGTAGAGAAGCATTTTGATTTACCTTGCTGATGGGGTATGATATAGGGAAAGCAATTATGACTAGCAGTCGAACTACTATCGATAACTTTGCACCAATATTTAGACCATATCGGGAACACACAGACTGAGGGATGATCTGCAGAAAAGAAATGGGGATTTGAATTTTTTTTTTTTTTTTTGAAGTTAGTAGAAAGTTGGTATGGTTTGTTAGAAAATACACACCTCTCCAAATGCCAGTATGAGTGTAACTGAAATCAATATAGCTCCCCAGGCAGGGAGAAGAGCGTCAATAAAAATCGGAAGGGCCTTCCATGAGAACAAATAAAACTTCATTTTGTTATATTGAATTTGTAATGTAGAAGCTACTGATTTTACATGTACAGAAGGGTACCTCCATTGCAAGGGCATTCCATATGAGTAGTGTGCAGAGTAGCAAATGTTGATTCTTGACTATAGGAAGAATCTTTTCTGGAAACAACTCATGCCTTAATTGAAATTCAAGATTCTTGTATTATATGTGTATCTACGTAGAATTACATGTTTGTATATGTATAGAGTTCGATGGTGGGTTTCTCATGGAAACCAACACTTGCACAAAACACTTGTATGATGTAGTATAGTACAACTAGTTTATGCTGATGTTGGGCTCTATATCAATATGGTGTGTGTGTGTGTGTGTGTATATATATATATATATATATATATATATATATATATATCGTTTGATGAAGATTGAGCTAACTCACCTGCGTTCTTTCTATCCTCTGGCTTGCCGGCTTTCATCAGCACTTCCAGATCGACGAGGCTGAGGGACATGAGACCAAGAGTTAGGCCAGACATGAGTCCTGCAAAACAAACTAGTGCAACACATATCACCAAATACACCCAAAACATGGTTTCACAACATTGGGACATCATTTGCTGCCATGCTCTAGAATTGATGAACAGGTCAGATATGGATAAGGTCCAAGATTTGTGTTCTGAAGAAAGTGAAGGACTTATATAAGTGGAGGAGAGTGATAGTTTAAGTAATGGTAAGCATAACATCCAAGAGCAGTTAACATTTTGAGTTAGATTATGATGGTGATGGAGCATAATACTAATATTTAAAAGTTCTCAAACATTATTTATATGCTAGTAATGGAATTGGAAGTTATTTGTTTACTTCATTTCTGCATTCCCTTTTTGTTTTCTACTTAAATTTCTCAAATCTGGCTGTATCAGAATTTAAAAAAAGTTTTAGCTGTGCCTTGTCTGATTTGTTATCGAGCTTCAGATTGCATTTTTGCTTGTTTGATACGAATAGAGCTTGAATACATTTACTCGAGTCAAACATGAGTACTTTCATTCTTATTTTGCCCCCTTTAGTGAGCTTGAGCCGAGCTTTATATTTTATACCACAGTTAAACGAGTTTTATAACGGATCACTTCCCTTTTTCAGAATATAGGTATTTTCCTGAGAAACAAAAATCAGAAAAGCTCTATGGTTGATGGTGATACTTGGATATTTAAATATGACATGGATGCTTGATGGAGTAGTTGGATTGCAACTCTCATTTTCCTAATAAAGTTTCCAACCGACCAAGGGAGTTTAGTATATAATTTTCTTTAGTGCTTTTTATGATTATTTCTTTAGGGGAAATATTATTTGAGTTTAGGATTCTGACTAGATTGTGTTTATGCTCGGGTTAGGTCATGCTGTGACAACTTAAACCACTTCCATTTCATAGTACTTTTTTTTATGTTGGATTTGAAGTAAATTAATAATTTTCTATGAAAAGAAAAGAGCATCACTTATTGCTTAAATTTTGAGGTGTAATTTTGTAAATTTTATGTATAAAGTAAAGAAATTAGTTGGATTGTGTGTATGTGTGGTCCAAAGATGATGACATTTGGTATATATATTTATGGATATTGTGAGGTTGAAGCTTATGGATGATGTTCAATTTTAGAGTTGATTTTTTTTAAGACGAACCAAAAAAAAAATTGTGGAAGTTTTTTTTTGGGATGGGGGAGTTGGCTATCTATTTTCATTTTGGTAGTATGAGAATAAGCACTCTGCACATCTAAAGAGTTGCTGAGGCCTGAGTTAGATGAGGTTAATTTGAATACTCCCTCCATCCCGTAGGAATTTGCACTCTACGCGACGACACATTTTTAAGAAAAATGAATTTTGTATATAAAATAGTGGTATATGAGTAATTATATGTATATGTTTGTGAGTGTGCACGCAAATCAAAGTTGTCTTTTTTAGTAGTGTGCAAATTTGTGTGGGACGTTCAAATAATGAAAGTGTGCAAATTTCTATGGGACGGAGGGAGTATCATGTTTGGACAGCCATATCAGTAGTAAGTCATTGATAAATTGCGCATAAATCGAATGGTAAAAATACAAAAAGGCTACAAATGCTGTTGTAGAAGTTAAAATGTTGTGATTAAACTACAAAAATACAAAACTGTCAGAATTTATTTGCAATTTCCCCTTGGTAAGGGCAGTGTAATTCGTACATCCGAAATTAATTACAGATCAATTTTTGCCTTCTTCTAATGGCAAATGCTATTCCTGATGAAATAACAGAGAGCTACATATGATGCTGATTTATCTCCAGCTCGATTCACTAGGCCAAGTGGATAGCACCCTTTGGGGATGAAACACCTGAGACGGATGGTGAGACGATTAGAGGAGTGTGATATTATGAAGAGAAAGATGTTCGACGGGTGATTAGTGTGATTTTTGCTTGAAATTTGTGTGCTTTAAGTGCTCAATTTAATTAGATTTCTTGCATTTATTCACATTAATTTAACTATTTGTGCTTAATTATAAAAACATCATTTTTTTAGATAATTTTATTGAAAATTGGATGCATTGATGAATTAAATTTTTGAAATATTATTTGGGCAAATGAAAAGAATTTTTCTTATTTTTGTTCTACTAATTTCGGCCCACTTTGATAAGTCTATTGAAGGCCCATTTATTTTCTTAATTATTTGAGCCCAATGGTTGAAGTATGCACATGATTCAAGGTGACGTGGGTTCCTTATGGGCCATTAATTGTGAAATTCAAGAAAGTAGCAGCTTTCTGTAAATGCCTTTGAATGGGTCAACAATCCACCATGATCATCCTTAATCCACACTTACAGGCTACAGCTGCTCAAATCACCACTCAATCCGCAAGCAGTTCTTCACCGCTGAAAGCCTCTGTTCCACAAACGCGCCATTTCGCCAGAAAATTGAAACCACTGCCAACAGCTGTCGCGCTCGACACCACAGTCGGAAGTCGAAGCTCCTCCACACGCCGGAGTCGCGCCTCGATGACAGAGCCTTCACTCGAATGCCGGAATCACTCAAGGTTGTCCACCGCAGAAGCTTGTCGCCGGAAATAGAGCAGAAGCCGCAGCAATTGACCACCACCTGAAGCTCGACGCCGCACAAAGCCCAGCCTCAGGCCATTGTCCCCTGTTTCACGTCGCCGGAGAAGCCACGTTTAAGAAGGAAATTGAAGAAGCGCTGAGAAAAGGAAAAAGTGGTAAGCATATTTTAAAGAGTTGCAAAACTGAAAAAGTGCTTAAAAAAAAGGAAAAAACGCAACTCTTACTTGAAGAGTTGTGAAGCAAAGAAAGAAAAGTGCATCTACTATTAGGCGTGACCACGCCTAAATCAGTTTTAAGTATTTGGGGGCACATGAGAGGTAAAAATTGCTAGTTCAATTAAAAATTTAAAGAAGTGTTACCACGTTTTTTTACTTCTTGGAAAAGGGGACACACACAACATTAAGACGCGCCTCTTTCCTTTGGGGGGGGGAATTCTCTCCACCTCTACACACTCACACACATGTAATTAGGGTTTAATGCTTTCTTAGTTAGATTTAATTTTAGTTGAAGATTTTATTGAAAATTGAAGTTGTATGCACTCTATTTAGGTGACTTCTATCCTTTTATTTAAATATTGTTGGTTTATTTTTAATGTTTATGGATTATTGCTTTTATCTTGTTATGATTTTATTTGTGTTTAATGTTATGATTGTTGGCTAGATATTTAATGTTTGGGTGTTTGGAATTATGTGGGTAATTAGTTAGTGGTGTGATTTTGTGAGTTTATTCTAATTGGAGGTTGAATGATTAGTTTATTGGGGATTGTTTGATCAATTAATTGTTGGGCTCTTTTAATTCATTTGGGTAAATTGTTTGTCGCAACGAGAGTTGGGTGTGGGTTCGATTTTGTGATTTGAGTTAATATTGGATTATCGCAACGATAGTTGGGTAATTTTTATTAGAAATCCATTAATTACTTGAATTAATCTTTAGGTAATTAGTGAGGGGATCAAAGGTGGGGCACCTTAGTATACGAGTGGAAAAACATGCTAGGATTTTTCTTAGCCTTGTGTGATTACCCGGGTGGGAAACGGTGAACTATTCCTATAACAATCTACATGTTTAATTGACGCATTAATCCTAGGCTTATCCAGTACGGTTTAATGTGTTTATTTTTCGTGATTGCTCCTATCTTTGACCGACAAAAGGGATAAATGAACTTGTCAAACCATTAATTGATTACCCCGTAATGAAGAACACCCGAACACACTTTTTCTCATCTTGTTATCTTTGTTGATTTCTCTAGTGCTTACTATTTTTAGTTGTCTTATTTAGTGTTTTCTTGAGTTTTATTTTAATTGCTTTTCTAGAGTTAATCGTTTTAATTTTAGATTGTTGCATTTTAGTTTAATTGGGAACAAGTTAATTGCACTACAATCAAGCGCCGACACATAGTATTAGGGCTACACTTGCCACTAATCCCATGTGATTGATAATTTAACCGGGCACTTACCTTTACTACACGAACTTCTTACACTTGGGAAGTAAGTGTTGTAAACCACGTATCAAGTTTATGATTCTCCAATGCTGTTGATAAACTGAGGCCACTCCTGGAGATGAAGATGAAGAAGATCTTCTTGAAGGTAGAATATTCACTCTGATTCTGGAAATGAAAATTCAATTCATCATTAATGTTTTAAATCATTTAATTTCCAAGATAACTAAGATATTTGTGTAAATTGCTTGTCATGGATTTCCACATGATGATCAGTTTCATCCAGTGTTTCTTCCCGAGAATTAACAATCAAATGTATATGATTAGTAGCATAAATTCAAATATAGCCAGAAATTAATGTGATAACACCTGTAGAAGTTCCTCCACCACATCATCCATTGTTATGATGCCGATTATAACCTCTTCCTCATTCAATCTACTTGCAAAAGATTCCAATTCTTCATTCGAAATGCTTCCATCTGCTCGATTCACCTTCTTTGCACCAAATTCACTGGTTTATTTGGTATGATCTTAGTTTGCAAATAAATTCAAATCCCAAAATTTTAGTATTTTAATTCCAATCATTTTGCACCAATTTGTTGCATTACATTGCTGCTAACTAATATTCATTACCAATCTTCAATTTCCATTTAGTTTTTCGTCAAAAAATGCTTATAAAATAAAGGAAGTCTGGCATGAGATCGAGTATCTGAAATCCGAACACGAGTGCCATATTTTACGTATGAAAATATCTCATACTAATTTGTGTATAAAATAAAAATGTATGGGATTGCTTTCAGTTTGAAATTTGGGAGAATTGAATTATGAAATCTATGAATTTCCAATTTAAAGTATTTAATAAAATTTTAATAATAATTAAATGACTCTAGTATCAAAGATGTCACATAAATATTCATGTAGATGTCACAAATAAAATATTTATTTATTAGAAATAACATCTTTAAATATATTTTAAAGTTATGTTAAAATTAAAAAAACAGTTAAGGTAAATTATTCTAATTATAATTTTATTTACTGATATATACATAAACTTTATGTGGCATATTCCACACCATGACATTTAATTATATAAATGTTGATAAAAACTATAAGATATTTTAAATTACAAAAGTTAAAAAGATAATATATTAAATTGCAAGAAAAATGTAATTATTAAAAAAATTTATTGTGATAATTTATGCCATTAACCTTAAAAATAAGAGCAAAGGGAAACAAAACCAATTTTTTTTAATTAAAAAAAATTAAGCTTTTCGGATAACCTGGCAACAGCAAAAGTGTTCTGGCGTTGTTGTGGAGTGAAATCGTGTTTCAAAAAAGGCGCTTCAATCAAATTATTCAAATAGAAAATCTTCCTCCCGCTTAAGACTGCAAACGAGAGGAGCAAACTGACCATCCATCACCACCACGCGCCGCCGCGAAATCTGCAGCAATCTTCTCCTGAGAATCAAAAGCACCATGGACGATGTAGACCGTTTGTTCCAGTGCTTCAAATGTGGAATATCTCCTCCCCGTAGTCTCTCTCTCTCTCAATAAATATTTACCTTCTTGATTTAGGAAAGGTGTGGGTAATCCATTAAATTCGAACTTTCATCTTCCAATTGTTATGTTTTCAGAATCTGCTATCAGAGAGAAACGAAAAGAGAAGCGAAAACTAAAGCTAGGGCATTCACCAAAATTACAATCATCCGCAGTTGCTGAGAGTAAGTGTGTAAATCTGAAATCTGGTAAGCAATTTTCTCCAGTGGTATTCTATGGTTCTCCACATGGAGTTCCTCCGAAAAGGCCAGCTCGTTTGCTGAGATTGTTGCGTGAAATTCGTGTTGATCTCGCCGAACAACAGAAGTTAAGGTAATGTATTTCAATATTTTGGTGATATAACATGAGTTTTTTGCAGATTGAACATTTGTATGATTTTTTTTTTTTAGTGAAGCGATCTGGGGTACATTTCCGCGGCAAGATGAAGCAGTGAAATTCGCGAAACAGCACACGGGTACACGTATTTTTAGTTACCAAGATCATATTAATGGTCAAAGGAGGTTTCTAATTTCCACGTATAAGGAGTTTTGGCGGAGGTGATGTTTTACTATTTTATTTAATCTTTCCATGCTTGTGGATGGAAATTTAGACTCTCTTCCCACCTGTGGCTGTTTGTTTTATATAGGTATAAGGAGATGAATTCAAAATTTCGCCACCATTATGAAGTAATTCAAGAGGTAGTTTACCTTTGCCTTCCATTTAATGATGCTAAGGTGTAACTATGAGACTTTAGGGTCATATTCCGTTTGTTGATATTCAGTGTTAATAAAGTTTGACAATTTTTGTTACTATTAGTTGATTAAAATTTAAGTTGTTATTAGATTATAGAAAGTTTTTTTTGACGGGAGATTATAGAAAGTTAAAAACTGGGGGACATTGTGAAAGCTTTCTTCCATGTGTGCTGATTATTGTCCTACTTTTAGGGACTGCCATGCCACCTCTACTTTGATCTGGAGTTTAATAAGAGATGTAATGCTGATAGAAATGGAGATGAAATGGTGGATCTCCTGATAAATGTCATATTTGATGCATTACTTGAGAAGTATTTTATCCAGGGAACTGAAGATTTTATTGTAGAGCTTGATTCATCCACTGAAGGTAGTATAATTCTTATATTCTCACTCGAAATGTAATTCGTCGTTTGATTTGCTAAATATCATAGTTGGAAAGTTGCTATATGTGCCTTTACGCTAAGCAGTTATAATTTTGGTTATCTGTATACAGACACAGCCTAATGATTTGAGTATTGCTCTTTCACATGAGAACTGTACTCAGTGGATTATCTTTTGAATAATTTTTCCTTAATGTTTTACAGATAAGTTTTCTCGTCATTTAATAATTCGCTTGCCGAAGACTGCATTCAAAGATAACTCTCATGCTGGTGCATTTGTTGCTGAGGTATGTTGCAGATGGAATTTTAATAAAGCAATGTCCTGTTTCTGGTAGTCACTGTGACCAAACATCTTATTGGCAACCTCATTATGTCAAGTCAAATTTGATTCCTTAGCACGCTAGGCAGAAGCCTTTGTTTTGTGCTCTTTGCTTGTTTAGAAAATTTCCTGGTGATCTGTTTTTGGCATTAGATCTTGCAATTGTTCTGCTAGCCTTGGATTTTTCCTCAGATCTTCAATCTTCTAATGTTTTAGAAATAAGGGATTTTTATAGAATTTCAGTTGAAAAAATCTTACTTTATCTTATTTCTTTTGGCCAGATATGTTCACGCATCCAGAGTTACAGAGAAAGGGATAAAAATTACGACAAGCTATTAGTTTCAAAGGGTTCAAATTCTGCTGATACTGATTTCCATCTTTTTGTGGATACTGCTGTATATTCTAGGAATCGTTGCTTTCGACTACCATTTTCATCAAAAGCAGGGAAGAACTCTTTCCTTCTACCAAGTGGGCGTTTTACATGTAAGGGCATGGTAAGGAGATTATTTCCTTGAAATTACTGTCCAAGTGACCATTCCATTGTCTCAATCGCACTAGCAAATTGTCATTGTTCCTGCATTTGCTATGCCATTTGATAAATCCTTCGAACAATTTTAATTTCAATCTTTTTTGTGTGCTTGTGAATTGTGATTGTTTTTATAACTTTAGACTTTTTCTTCAATTTGAATTAACCAGAGAAATTGTTACTGGTTCCTGGTGTCAGGGACTCAGGATGCACACTCTAGGTGCTGCAGAGTGATCAGTGAACTCTAGAACCATGAAAAAATAATTTATATATTGTAATCCATGGGGTAACTACGGCTGTACAGTACAATAAATCAGGAAAATAATGTTTTGTGATTAATGTGGCAGGGTGAAGAAGATGTATTTATGGCCTCCTTGATTTGCAACATGGACGCTGATTGTGACAAACTTCTAATTTGCAAAATGGATTTAGACTGTGTGAAAGCACTGCATTTTGAAACTGAGGTAATTTTCTGATGTTTCTATTTCCTTCTCCTGGATTTTGTTTGCCCCTCTCTATCTTTTTCACACACACACACACTACTTTGTATTATTAAGAACAGTAAAATTCTTGTTGTAACAGATTACCAATGATGTCCAGAAACATAATGGTGTCCCAATGAGGTTTGATTTGGATGCTCGTACAAGTGATGCTTCAAGAACTTACTTGATGGGAAAATCACCATTCCCAGCTTTGGATGCGTTTGTTGAAGCCCTTGCCTCTACGGGAAATGTACCAGGTGATGCTGATGCACCTACCAACAGTTCCAATTTAACTGTTGTTTTTTAGTGTTTCGTGTAGATTCATCATTCATTTATTTTAATAAATGAGACATCACAAAAAGTTAAGAAAAAGGGTAAAAGCTGAAATATAATACTAATTTCTTTTGGAAAACCAAAAGCAACAAATATATTTGAACAACTTTTCTTCTCTAAAATGACAGTTAAATTGGGATGGGCATAGTTTTCTGAGTTGTTACCATTGTTTTTATATGTTATTGCAGGTGGTTTATCTTGTTTCTTACAGTGTTCTCTTATCTAATTTATTGCTTAAAAATTCTCTTCACACTCGCTGCTTTGTTTACAGGAAAAATACAGAACTGGTACTGGTTCTCAGAATATGGACTTATGGTTTATAGTATGTCTAGAAACAGATATTGTGAACGAATTGGGCGAGAACATAAAAGCAATCATGGTGTGTATTCCTTAAATATTTTTCTTGGATAAACTTATGTAGAATAACAACCTCATCGATGCGTATCTTTTCAGTGATTTATGTTGTTGATATGAGGAAGGGTGGTTATTATCAAAAGTGTCATGATCCAGATTGCCGAGGTGAACTAAAATATACATTACTCCATTGATTCTCTCAATATGCTATTAGTAACTTATAATAAGCTGATTGGATTTACCAGGCTATCGATCTCCACTACGACCAGTCCCTGATGAAGTCCTCCCCGAAACTGATTTTGTCTGCAGTGTTCCTGGAGAAAGTGAGAATGCATATCCTGCAGATGAAGAGAGACTAATAGACAGCTGCGGTAAACAAGAGTGGTGGCATGAAGCCATAAAAGTTGCAGAAGAGGTCGAAAAGATACAGAAAGCACTTGACCTCACTCAAATGGTTAGCTCAACATCTCTACTTATGTTATAACCCATATTTGCTCATCCATATGTTTTAAACGAGGGTAAACCTATACGCTATACTAAGTTGAAGTCGTTTTCCACTTTGAACAGGACGAAACGTGTGAGGAAGATGAAAACTGGTGGATAGCTGTTGAAAACATTGCAAGGGAAACTGAATTAGCACACCTTCAAAGCAACACAAGCTAATGCAGCTTATTGTAAGTTCACTGAAATTTGTACATAAGTGACTTAGAGACTGGAAATATGAACATTATTATCTGCTCCATTGTGTCATATTTGCATGACATTAATGGTTCCACCAAATAATTTAGTCATTCACCTAATTTGTCACTTGTCTCGCACAAAAAGAAGAGATATAGATCTATACTCCCTCATATTCAAAGTGTATGTCGTTTTTTTTGTCCATTGTAAGTTTTGTTTCAGGAATTCGAGAGAGAATTGTCCTTAGTCTTTCATAATTGTTTGTATCTAATAACAAATTAAATGCAGAGAGTGTTTACTTAATTAGGGTGAAAATTTTGAATTAATATCCAGGCTTATTCTCTGTTTACTTGTCATGTTTAAAAAGTAAAACATGCCTCGACCCATGAAAATGTATCTGGGCATCAAAGTTCACTCTTATGTTCATGTTTAGTTGACACCAATTTCTTAATGAGTTTGGGGCCGTTCGGTTGAAGACTTTTGTAAGTGAGTAATAGTGATCAAAGTCACAATGTGTATTTGTAATGACTTTATTATGATTTTGATTCCCAAAAATTAAGGAATCAATTATAATTTTCATTCCATACTCTTATTTTCATTCCTTATAATTATACCAAACGTCATTTGAATCAAAATGATAGTTTGCACAATTTCAACTCATTTATTTTTTCTCCTATTTTTCGTACCCTGACAACATAGGCAGTGAACCGTTTGTCCCGTACCGATGTCTTGCCCTTCCTAACTCGGACAATAAATCGTGATGGCTGACATGTAGTGGATTCCCTCGTGCGACTCTTCTTTTTTTTTTTTCTTCATGTCAACCTCATATCAATTTTTTTATAAATAATTTTAATTAAATGACATAACTACTGAAAACGCCACATAAAAATTTAAAATATATTCTTAATATATTGGCAAATTTATTAGTATAAGGATATTTTCAAACTTTTTTTGCGAAATAGGGGAAGAATGAAAAGCTTTAGCAAATTAAAACCAGTCGGGAATGGGGTGCCCGACTGATTATGTGTCCTTTAATAATTAATGCATGCAATCGGGAATGCAATCACAAGTTGGATTGGGTCTACAAAATTAATTGATTTCTCATATAATTTGTCAGCAGATCTCTACAAAGTGCAATGGACCTGTGACAATAACCACCTAATAATTACTCTATTCCCTATATTTGCATTTTGTTTCATTTGACCAAACATTTTAATATTAAAATAAGTAATATAATATAAATAAAGTACAAATATCATAATAATTAGAAAAGAAAAAATGATTTATTTTTTGTATTTTTAATACAAAATTATAAAGGGATAATTCTAAATAAATACACCACCTTTTACTCAACTTTTAATTTAATCATGAGCTTCACGATTACTGAAAAAAATCTCAATCTTTTAAAAAGTTTCAATTCGATACACTTTTTTTTCCGGTCAGCAATTGATGACGTGTCTCGCCGGAGCGCGTGAAATGTTTTCACGCTGGCGTACACGTGTGAAATACTTTTTTGGTTAATTTTATATAAATGCACCACCTTTTACTCAACTTTCAATTTAATCATGAGTTCACGATTATTATAAAAAATCTCAACCTTTTAAAGAGGTTCAATTCGATACACTTTTTTTTTTCGGCCAACAACTGATGACGTGGCTCGCCGAGCGCGTGAAATGTTGTCACGCTGACGTACACATGTGAAATTACTTTTTTATATTTTATTTTTTTTCCACATCATATATTGTATAAATAAAAAATAACAAAATTTTTATATTAAAAATTATTTTTTGAATGAGAAATACTATGGAAAAAATGTTTTCCACCATATTGAAAAGGAACTTGAAAAAACTGTGTTAATGGTACCGAATATCACCACTTAATTCTATATAGATACACATTACCATTAACACAGTTTTTTCAAGTTCCTCTTGAATATGGTGAAAAACATTTTTTCCATAGTATTTATCATTAAAAAAATAGTTTTTAATATAAAATTTTGTTATTATATATGATGTGAAAAAAAATAAAATATAAAAAATTAATTTCACACGTGTACGTCAGCGTGACAACATTTCACGCGCTCCGGCGAGCCACGTCATCAGTTGCTGGCCGAAAAAAAGTGTATCGAATTGAAACTCTTTAAAAGGTTGAGATTTATTTATAATAATCGTGAATTCATGATTAAATTGAAAGTTGAGTAAAAGGTGGTGTATTTATATAAAATTAACCAAAAAAGTATTTCACACGTGTACGCCAGCGTGGAAACATTTCACGCCCTCCGGCGAGACACGTCATCAGTTGCTTGCCGGAAAAAAAAGTGTATCGAATTGAAACTTTTTAAAGATTGGAATTTTTTTCAGTAATCGTGAAGCTCAGGATTAAATTGAAAGTTGAGTAAAAGGTGGTGTATTTATTTAGAATTATCCCTTTATAATTTTGTATTAAAAATACAAAAATAAATCATTTTTTCTTTTCTAATTATTATGATATTTGTACTTTATTTATATTATAGGGTTAATTTCATATAAATTCACGACCTTTATATTTAATATCAATTTAATCACGATCTTTTAGATTTTTATAAAAAAACCTAACCTTTAATATTATTGCAATTTAATACACGGTTTTTTTCCGATCATCGATGGATGACGTGGCTTGCCGGAATGTGTGTCATCTTGCCACGTAGGCTTACACATATTTTTTTAAATTTTTTATATTCCACATTTAAATAAAATATTTCAATTTAAATTTGAAATAACAACTCTTTTAAAATAATTAAACAACTAAAAGATATTAAACTACACTTTTTTTCCAAATTACAATCGTGAGTGATAAATCTCCATTGAGAAAAGAACTCAAATGAAAAATGTCCAAGAACCCTAAATATATGCAATCCATTTTGTGTTTTAGCTTCTCAAATTGAACTTGTGATTTCAAGGACAGCTTCATTATCTGAATCTCTAAATCCTTGGAAATTTGCATTCTCTGTTTCTCTAATTTCACCATTTATGTTTCTTTGATTCTTTCAATTTCTCGTATACTTTCAATTTTCATATTATCGCCTATGCAAATTATTGCTCGCCATCGTTGGATTCTCTTCATCTTCTAATTCGCCGAAGGCCACTGCTGTCTCTTATCGCCACTGCTAATCCCCGGAGAACGCTGTTGCGCACCCTATGCTCTGAATTTGGGGTTTCTACATCTACGTAAATAAAATGTATGATATTTCTGAATTAAATTATTTTTATCACTCACGATTGTAATTTGGAAAAAAAGTGTAGTTTAATATCTTTTAGTTGTTTAATTATTTTAAAAGAGTTGTTATTTCAAATTTAAATTGAAATATTTTATTTAAATGTGGAATATAAAAAATTTAAAAGAAAAATATGTGTAAGCCTACGTGGCAAGTTGACACGCATTCCGGCAAGCCACGTCATCTATCGATGACCGGGGAAAAAAACTGTGTATTAAATTGCAATAATATCAAAGGTTAGGTTTTTTTATAAAAATCTGAAAGATCGTGATTAAATTGATATTAAGTAAAAAGGTCGTGAATTTATATGAAATTAACCCTATATTATATTACTTATTTTAATATTAAAATGTTTGGTCAAATGAAACAAAATGCAAATATAGGGAATAGAGTAATTATTAGGTGGTTATTGTCACAGGTCCATTGCACTTTGTAGAGATCTGCTGACAAATTATATGAGAAATCAATTAATTTTGTAGACCCAATCCAACTTGTGATTGCATTCCCGATTGCATGCATTAATTATTAAAGGACACATAATCAGTCGGGCACCCCATTCCCGACTGGTTTTAATTTGCTAAAGCTTTTCATTCTTCCCCTATTTCGCAAAAAAAGTTTGAAAATATCCCTATATTAATAAATTTGCCTAATATATTGCTTGCATTTAAAAAAAAATTATTTATTGACATTTGTGTGGACTCTAAGTGGCATATTCTACAGCCACTTCATGTAGTTATTGACGGAAAAATATTGAATGCATCAAGCACAATTTAAAATGATAGTATGTTAAATTGAAAACAAAACATATTGCAATTAATAAAATTCGTTTTTTTTTTACAATTAACCTTGGTATCCATCATTTCTCTCTATTTGCTACATCTCTCTCCCAATTTATGAGGTGAGTATAGATTTGTACTCAGCGACAAGGTGCTCTTACTCAACAGTTTGGTAGACCGTATTCTTATACGTATCGGGCCATTCCTATATTACTAACATACATTTCCACCGATTAGGTATCTCCCTCTTCTCCTCTGATTTTACCTTGGTCACACCCAAATTAATACCTGGTCTTCATTCTGGTTTACAAGAAATTCTGAGATTGATCACTGAATTTAGCTTCACTTCAACATAAAGATCTTACATACATACACGAATTTAATATGGAGTTAAATGATTGTAGTAAGATCCAACGCAAGAAATTAACATAAAATTAGAAGAAGAAAAAACATGTAAAATTTATGTGATTCATTAATATTGTGTTAATTATGTCCACAGACGGAAGAGTTCACATATTATTATGTTGATCAAATAGAATCACGGGGTACAGAATGACTCAGACCAGCACCGTGCAGGGAGTTCATGGCATCCCAACAGATGGATTCTTTATAAAACCTACATCTACATAAATTATTCCTAATCTTTTAGGATGTGAATATATATATATGAACACAACATTGAGGTCCTTTGAATGTAAACTTACCAGAAAACAAATGCTATTATGGAGTAAGGAATGTCTCATCAGCTTCCTCTTGAAAATAAAGGCCATGCATGTATATTCATCTATGCTTTTAAATCCTCCATATCAGTCCAGGACCAATTGAGAGGTTGAGACGAACCTAAAAAACTGTATGAATGAGGAAACAAAAGCCATCGCCCCAAAATGCCTGAAGCATTAAAAGGAAAACTGGCAGAGAAAATAATCCAAGGGATCAAAACTTAAAACAATCAGAGATTCACTTGCTCCACTCGCTTGACAATGATCAACTATCCAAATAAATACACAATAATTGGCTGTAAAATATGTTAAAACTGATTAATTACTTCAACATTTTTTTACAGAAGTCGCACAATAGGATCATGAATAATTGGCTATAAAATATGTTAAAATTTTCTCTTATCTTCATTATTTGTTCTTGTGCATTAAAAATGCAACGAAATACAAGCTTTTTCTAATGATCTACTTTTACTACAATAAAGAGTCCACTCAGTAATTGTTTTGCTAGCGAAGTCGAAAACTTGGAAGCACTAAAAGCCCTGATTTCTGTCAAGGCAGATTTCCTATTCTTTCTTCAAGAGATAACCATATAATCCTTAAGTGGTGCAATTTAGGGTGATAAACTGGAAAAATAATAAATCAATTTTAGAGTGTCTAATCCAATGATGCAAGGGTGCTACTGTTTGCAATGTGTGAAAAAAAAAAAGCATGCAATCCAGTAACATAAAAAAGCAATGGTAGTAATAACACAACTGGAAAAAAAAAAGCAATTGCAGAGAGGTGTGTAATAGTCTGAATTTCCCCAACACTCCTCCTCACTCATGGGTTGAATTCTCAAGTTTCCCTTTTGGGAAGGAGGCCCAATGAGAGAACAATTTAATATGGGTGGAGTTGTTTTCTGCAGAAATGGAACTTAGAACGTGAGCAAACCTAAGCTTTGATACCATGAAGGAATTTCATCTACATCTAAATGTCCAAAGTTATAGAGAGGTGTATAGTATAGAAGGGAACAACCTAACCAGCCAGCTTATGTTAATATAATTTCTACTCACTCCTAATCCTTTGTGTTACATCAAATTATCATAATCAATATATAATGCCAAAATGTAAAGATAATATTAAATAAAAAAGCTTACTAAGGTCTAACTCTGCAAGCATCTTATGTTTATTTGAACATAACTTCCACAACAAGTCACTTGGAACAACATGGAATCAACTTGCCTTGGGTTGAGCTCATAATAAGAGTGTTACTCGTTGCTCTATTTTTTCTTCTTGTGTGTGTGTTCAATCTCAGAATCACAATCATATAACAACAGAACAAGTAGGCAGCCCATTCACACAGTGACTTTTCGGGTAACCACCCATTTTTCAAAAAAGACCAATCTTTAGTATTTGCTTTGTTATGGAAGAAGATTTTTAGCTGGCAACAATACACAAATATGTAACATCCATCTATGGCACAATGTTGTGCTTGTGGATCTAGTATAAAGTGAAATTTTTTAAGACCTGGTCTGTAGACTGGCAGTCAAAAGCTTTTCTTTTGGATCAATTTGGATTGATGGATTTGGACTTTGGAGCAGAGGATTCATAGTAATACTAGTCAATTGAGCTTGTTTGATTGCACTATAATGAATAACACATCATTGAGCTACTTTTAAAGATACTTCTTGAAGTGCCTAATAGAGACAATATTCGTAGTAGATTAATTGTTGTTTCACTTCACCTTTTTTTATTTGTTAAAAGAAGGGTTCAGAAGAAGATAACAATGATGCTCACTGCACTCATTAACACATTGCTAGAGAAACTATATGAAGCACACCAAGTATTTGAGATAATGCATGTAAAATCGTTCAACTTAAGCATTCACATGCACCAGGGCACCAGACAGTAATGCCAATCACTTAGACATACATGTCTAGCAAGTATTGATTCAATAGTTTCATTTCCAATACTACTATTGAGCACAGTGCTCCTATCCATTTAATCTGATTTTAGATTGGGGTATTCACTCATAAAAGACATTTGCATGTTTTCAAAGCAAGGTTATCATGTTCACAAAATCATGATCAAAGAGATCAACTGAAACTAGTATCATCCAAGGCAAACTACATGGAAACTAGGAATACAACTGCAGTTAGTTAGGTGCCTCCAAATTGAGTCACAAATCCATACAAGAGAGTTTCCATACCAAATATTGTCATGTCCACCTTTTCACTCTACAAAAGAGGGAAGACTTGTAATGTATAGTACATTGCCTTGGTTGAAAGCTGAAAGCTGTTTATACTGCAAATGAGATTAGAGGTCAAAACTCTAGTATGCTTTGCTTAGAAAATATGCAACCCAACATATAACTATTATACATTGGCCAAAGTAGATTTTCAGGGCATGCAAGAGGACAGCAAACCAAGTATACGAAAACTCATGACCAATAAGATATACGACTATGTGTTCTCACCCAATAGAGCAATTATCTCTACCAGAAAACGTAACAGAAATGATAATTAACACTACATTGTACCATCCAAGAATCATATTTCACCAGCTTTGGATTAAGAAATTCTCACAATCATCTTGTTCTTCTTCCCAGCTGACAAAAGTATCACTCTCCCATCAACAATATCGTCAGGTTCAATCTTCTTCGCCTCACTATCAATTCTGTTGTTGTTCAAATAAAGCCCCCCTTGCTTCAGCAGTCGACGCGCAGCCGACTTACTCTCAAGCAAGCCAGTGGATACTGAAAGATCCAAAAGAGGGAGGTTCAAAACCTGATCTTCTTTCAAAGAAAAAGAGGGAACATCCTCTGCGATAGTCTCTATAGTCTTCCAATCTAGTTTAGTTTCAGCACCAGGGCTCAACGCCTGAGTAGCCTTGAGAGCCTCTCTGAGTCCCTCTTCACCATGGACGAAACGAGTCACCTCCTCTGCAAGCCTACGCTGTGCAGTATTGGGTACATAGCCAGGGCCCTGCATTTCCCTCTCAATCTTGGAAATCTCTTCCATGTCGAGGAACGTCAGAATCTTGAGAAACCTCACAACATCTGCGTCGGAGATGGAGAAGAAGTGCTGGTAGAATTTGTAAGGGGACAGAAACGAAGAGGAAAGCCAAATGGCACCATCCTCGGATTTCCCGAACTTAGTGCCGTCACTCTTGAGGAGAAGGGGAAATGTGACTCCATAGGCTCCTTCAGTTTGAAGAATTCTTCGAATGAGATCAGTGCCAGCAGTGATGTTGCCCCATTGATCGCTGCCTCCGACTTGAACGTTGACGCCTTCATCGCGGAAGAGATGAAGAAAATCATAGCCCTGAAGTAGTTGGTATGTGAACTCTGTGTAGCTCATTCCCTGATCCGATTCAAGCCGGCGGCGTACGCTCTCTTTCGACATCATAACACCCACTCTCGCGTATCTCCCAACGTCCCTCAAGAAATCCAGAAGCTTCACATCCTTCCACCACTCGTAATTGTTTAAAATCGCGACCGGAGATGACCCTGACGGCGAGACGCGACCCAGAATGCTCTGAATCGTGGCTGATATCGCGGCGATGTTCCTGTCCAGTGAAAGGGGGTCGAGCTCGGGCCTCTCGAGGCTCTTACCGGATGGGTCGCCGACGCGGCCGGTGGCGCCGCCTACGAGGGCGACGGCCTGGTGGCCGCAGCGGATGAACCAGGAGAGTACGATCAAGCCGATGAGGTTGCCAAGGTGGAGACTCTCGGCGGTGGGGTCGAAGCCGCAGTATACTCTAAGAGGAGGGATGTCTGGGCGGCGGAGAGAGTCGGTGGTGACGGAGTCAAGGAGGCCTCTTTCTTCAAGAACTTCCACCACATTCCGCCGCGAAGAGTAGAGGCGCGTCTGGTAATTAAGCGGCAGAGGACGGCGGCGGAGGAGAGGATGGAATTTGTGGGGAGAGAATGACGCTCTGTGTATTGATTTGACGAGAAGAGTTCGGCAATAATTAGCAGCAGCGGAAGCCATGTACGCGAAAGAAGAACAAATGGACATTTAATCTGAAAAACCCATCGTTATGGGTTTAGAGGTTGGAATGGTTTTGTTTTGTGGAACAGAAAAGAAAGCGATGAATTTCAGATGAGAGGGCAGGGCACCACCGTAATTGTTTTTAATTTTAAGTGCAATGTCATAGAGATGTTAAATGGGCTGACCCTAACCCTATAGGGCCAGTCCTACAGTGCTGCGGGCCTAAACGATTTCGGGCCTTAACGAACCACTAATATTCGGAATTTAATCCTAACTCTAGCGGTTCGCGGGCTAAACGGACCACTAACGGGCTCGAAGTAAAAAAACTAAAAAAAATTAAAATTTAATATAAAATACAACTAATGATTTAATAATTAAAGTTCACAAATCCATAAAGTTCACACATTAATAACATAATCCAAAAAATTCACACATCAATAAAGTTCACAAATTGAATTTTAATCGATATGGAAAGTTTTAAACCCTAGGTCCCTAACTGAGGAATATGACAAATTGAATTTTAATCTAATTGATTTCTATGTTGTTAGAAACTGATATGTTAGATACGTAGTATATTTCTATTTTAAATTATAATTAATAACAAATTAGTAATATTTTATGAGAATAATAAGTTAATTAATAAATTAATGACAAGATCACAAGAATATGAAGTTTTTAACTACTAAGTTAGTGAGTTATCCCTCCATAGGCGGTCAGGCCCTCATGCCCACTATATAATTTATTTAAAATTAATTTAATTAAAAAAATTGGGCTACCGGGTCAGCCCGGAAAATCGGCGGGCTAGCCTGTTTAGCCCGCGGGCTAATCGGTCCGGACAAAAAAAGTCCGATTTTATACGGGCCGCCATATGCTCGGACCTAACTAGAGCTGTCAAAACAGGCCCGGCCCGATGGGCCGGCCCGAAAAGCCCGATTTTAAGGACAAGGCGGGCCTAAAAATTATAGGCCCGAAAAGAATCGGGTCTATTTGGCCCGATTTTTATGGGCCGCCCCCGGCCCGGTAGGTGTTTTTTTAATTTATTTTTTTATATAATACTTCTCTTATAAATTTTATTATATTCTTATGAGTTATACTATTTTTATTTTGAATTTTTTTCTATTTTATATTCTTTTAAATATTTTATATGTGAATTTTTCATTGAAACTTTCCCAAAAAATATTTTAAACCAAAAAATATTATCTCAATTAATTAATATGTATTATTAAAATGTTAATTAGATAATATTTACTGTTGTTACCGATCTATCCGATTTTATGAGTAGATTTATGTGGCTATATAGGTGTCTCCGATATATGGATAACAAACAATTATAAATGAATAAATAATCTAAGAACAACAACAATGCGGGAGGAGATTGCTCCTCCCTTGAATATGGCTTTGAGTGCTCAAAAGAGAGCCCTCTAGCCTATGTCTGTATTATATCTTCCATCGTCCATTACAAATGAGAAGGATGCCCTCTATTAATAGAGGGTCAAGTATAAAAGTCAAAAAGACCTAACTGCTCATTCTAATTGGGCCTATTACATTTTATCATAAAAAGGCATAAACTATTACATTAGAGGAATTCGGCCCATTTAGGGATAAATTCGGGTTCCGGTGGACCCCGGTTTGGAGGCCCAAAATTGTATTATTCTGGTCACAACAATAGCCCCCAAGATCGGGCTTTAACTTCAGTCGGAGTTCGATTTTAAAGCAATGTGCTCCTCTATATCTTCGTTTTCCACCGGGCTTAGAGTTTCGCTTTCAGCCCCCAAACTGAGAAAGCAGAATGATCATGCCTGTAAAGACGCATCGCCTGAGAATGTGGGATAATCATGCCTGTTAAGGCACATCACCCGAGAAGGCGGAATAATCATGCCTATTAAGGCGCATCGCCTGAGAAGGCGGAATAATCATTGCCGATTACGGCGCATCGCCTGAGAAAACGGAATAACCATGCCGGTTACAGCGCATCGCCTGAGAAGGCGGAATCATGCCTTCAAGAATCTAGTTTTCGAGAAGGCGCATTGTCTGAAAAGACGGAATAATCATGCCTGTGAAGGCGCATCGCCTAAGAAAGCGGAATCATGCCTTCAAGAATCGAGATTTCGAGAAGGCGCATCGTC
>JAPKLY010000598.1:80730-98872 GCA_026898435.1 Prunella vulgaris
TCGAGATTTTGAGAAGGCGCATCGTCTGAAAAGACGGAATAATCATGCATGTAAAGGCGCATCGCCTAAGAAAGTAGAATAATCATACCTTTAAAAAGGTGCATCGCCGATGAGGGCGGTATAAATCATAGTTCGTATGACTCTTGCTCAGATAAAGATTGTATTTCTTGAGCGTGAGTCTTTTGAAAAATTAATTATTTTGGGGGCGAGATTTAAAAGTTGTCTGTGTTTCAGAAATATTTGCCTTAAAAGGTTGCAAATTTGGACTCAAGGAGATAATTAGCTTCGCTTGATCCTAAACATCGGAATAAATTAAAAGCAAGATAATTAGCTCGTTGATTTATTCGCACGTATATGCTCTTTAGAGTTTATTGATTTGAGTTCAGGGAGATGATTAGCTGCGCCTGAACATGATCGTCAAAATAGTTTAAAAGCAAGATAATTAGCTCGCTGCCTATTTTCTGACGTGTTTGCCTTTAAAAGGTTATTAGTTTGGATCCAGTGAGATAATTAGCTGCGCCTGAATCCAATTGTCGAAGTGTTTTAAAAGCAAGATTATTAGCTTGCTGACAACTTCGTAAAGGTGGTTCCCTTTGAGATAACTAGCTCGTCAGTGGGGTTTTATGAGGAATTACCTTTTGTGAGATGATTAGCTCGACAAGAGTGTTTAAAGTCGTTTCCCGCTAACTTAGTACAAGCTCGTGCGAGGAAGGCTGTGTCTCGCTACCTTTCGAGAAGGATAGCGCGAGAGTTTTTACTCGCTAATCTTTAAGAAGGCTTGCACGAGTTATTTTGCTCGCTAACCTTTAAGAAGGCTTGCGCGAGTTTTGATAGAGAGCATATGAATAAATTTAACATATGAGCATGCAAATAAATTTAAATATTTTGCTAAGAATCAAGCCATGTGTTCTCATCATTAGAGGAATTTTTATTTTTTTACTTTAATGAAATTCAAAGCATAAGTAAATATATATATATTTTTTTTTCTTTTTCTTTTCTTGACATTTTCAAAAATATTCTCAAAATATGTGCGACCATAAGGCCCCGACTTTTAATATGCTTAAATAAATAAGTGCAAACATATTAAAAGTAAGTAAATTCAGAAATACCTCATTAAAAGTGGGCAGCAAACTGAAGAACTCCAAGCAGCTGATGCAGGCAGCATGTTTAATACCATTGAAATACCTCCAAGCACCTCCAATTTGATGTAAAAAGGGGGCGCCGACACAGCACATAGCAGCTGCCGTATTGGACCAAAAAAGCTAGCACCTCCTTGACTTTTTTAGAAAAATCAAGCAGCTGGTGAAGCATGCCTCTAGTAACAGCACCAAATTTATTTAGGCCCGCACCTCAATTGGCCCAAATAGAAGTAGAGAAAGGCCACGTATTTTTATTCATTCTTCCATTACCACACAACCAGAGGGCTCAAGTGATGAGTCAGAGCAGTGAAATCCCCACGTCGATCTGCACTGTAAAAATAGCACTCGCCATGAAATCATCTTCGGCAATCGATGTGCCCGGCCGAGGTGAGCACTGACAGTGGTCAATATATGTACTGATTGCGGTTGCGAGGAGCGGCATGTGATTGCGGGTCTGAGCAGGGTTAATTCCGATCTGAAACGTGGAAGAAGGTTAACCGGCAGGCCCGTCGTGAGTTTGGCACAGGGAAAACATCACCGAAATGAGGAGCTCGAGTTGCGGAGCGATGGGTAGCCTGAAATCGATCAAAGGCGAGGTAAACGGCAGGGGCTCGACCTTGGAGGTGAGGTTTTGGCCTTATTTCTGGTGTTCCTTGGCGTTTCTGATGGCAGCGGTGAGTGGTCAATCAATCTGTTCGAAATCGCGACTGCTAGGGTGTATGCAGGCAGTGCTTCGGCGGAGGTAGATCTCGAGCCCCGAGAATTGCCATTGAAGGCGTCTCTGTTTCTCGAATGCCTGAATCACGAGCAGAAATTTTGATGGAGTTCCACCGGGATTAGGCCAAGGTCGCAAGGCGCGGTGGCTGGCGTCGCCACTGTCCGGTTTTGTTCGTCGACCACAGGATGGCCGAAGTGGTCGCGAGGAGGGAGAATTATTCTGGTGGAAATGATTCGGTGATGCGGCGCGGACTCAGACTCGGCGAGGAGCAACTCGGACTCGTCGAGGAGTAATGGTGACATTGACTCAGTTGCTCGTCCCCTACGGTAGATCGCGTTTGGCTTGCGCGAGGGGGCCATAACCGGCGTGATTGGAGTCGTAAACCTTCTCTCTGTGATCGACCCATAACCAGCGAGTTGGCGCCGGTTAGGAGCGGCTGCGAGGAACCGGGTCGGACACCTTTAAAGCTGCTCGGTGTTAAAAACTCTTTGCTTGGAGTGAGTTGCAGGGAAGAACAAAGCAGCCGCAGTCATGAAGCGAGGCAGAGTCGGCCACAACCATTCTGTAGGGGATGACGATGTGGTCATGAGACAAACATTCCGGCCTGGGAGAGTTAGTCATCGTCTCTGTCCTGGGGGGCAGATCGGACCTTGGAGTATAGGGGGCTGAAGGCTGGAGGAGACCGAGCGGTTGCCAGAAAACTGCACCCGGCGCTGTCTTCTCTAATCTGGCTGGCCAGGTTGACCGGTTCTCCGGTTCCGGTTTTTTTTTTTTTTGGTAATAAACTGCTCCACTATTCCCGTCTAATCAGCACCGTTTCAGATTCGAAAATACACATCCTTGGTTCAAAATTTATTCTACCTTTTTGGTAATAATCTGTTCCTCCTTTAACGCATATTAACTTTTTAAATGGAGTAGACTCTGTCAAATTGACATCAATTATGCAGTGGCATTGAGATGGTGGTGAAGGGATTCGTCCCCTTGATCCAATGGCCTTCCATCCAATATAGATATCCGGCAATTCCAGCGCCTTACGCATAGGCACGATCACTTGCTTTCTCAGACGATCCCTCACGTGATAAGCGCAATGGGCCTCCTCTACACCTTCATATTCACTTAGTAGAAGGAAGAGTCGAGAGAGGGGCACCAAGGCTGATTTTGTCAGAGTCCCCTGAATTAAACAGCTTTATATCAGATCTCAAGAACATGGCAAAAACATCAGAGATGCGCTCGTGCAAAAACTTGAAAAGGGGTTTGTGATTAAAAATTCTCCACAACATTTTTTGTACTTGTTCGAACCTCTTCTCTTCACAAGTCTTTTTTGACAAAAGTATGAACTGGGTTAATTGTTCTGGATGTATGAAAGTATCAAAAAGTGTTTATACAGTTTACGAAATTCTAGTGGGTAAATGAGCGAATAAACTCTGATTTTAATCTTTGCATCCACTGTGAAAAATAAAGATGTATAAACTGATTTATGAGGCAAATTTTCCCTTTTGATGAATGAAGATGCATGACTGGAATTGTATAGAATTTTGCCTATAACCTGGAATAAATATGATAAAAAGAAAACTTAGCTTTTAACTTGAATTTGCTCTATGATCTTTAAGACGAACAACGACTTGAAAGTCTAGTGACGATTCATGCCCTCCTTCTAGCGCCATTTGTTGTTACTGATCTATCGGGTTCTATGAGTAGATTTATGTGGCTATATAGGTGTCTCCGATATATGGATAACAAACAATTATAAATGAATAAATAATCTAAGAACAACAACAATGCGGGAGGAGCTTGAGAGCTCCTTCCTTGAATATGGCTTTGAGTGCTCAAAAGAGAGCCAACTAGCCTATGTCTGTATTATATCTTCCATCGTCCATTACAAAGGAGAAGGATGCCCTCTATTTATAGAGGGTCAAGAATAAAAGTCAAAAAGATCTAACTGCCCATTTTAATTGAGCCTATTACATTTTATCATAAAAAGACCTAAACTATTACATTAGAGGAATTCAGCCCATTTAGGGGTAAACCCGGGTTCCGGTGGACCCCGACAACTAATATAAATAAAAAATTAGTTGAATCGAGTGTTATGTGAATTTAAAAATAATAATATTTTATATAAATTTATAAATATTATAAGTTCAAAATTTATATAAAAAAAATTATTTCTATAAATTTATGTGGAACGTTAAAAAAAAATTACAACTTATTATTTTCTTAAAAAAAAAACAATTCAATTAGGGGACATTTGGATCTACAAGTTTTTATTAATTATTTTATTCA
Source organism: Prunella vulgaris (assembly GCA_026898435.1). Classification (NCBI taxonomy): domain Eukaryota; kingdom Viridiplantae; phylum Streptophyta; class Magnoliopsida; order Lamiales; family Lamiaceae; genus Prunella; species Prunella vulgaris. The sequence goes on from JAPKLY010000598.1 coordinate 84,868, forward strand.
TTAAATCAAACACACCTCATGCTCGAGATTGAAATTCGAGTCAAAACATTGACAGGCCTAACCCGCAATGATCCTAGACAAGGAGTAGTTGTATGATGTATTTAGTTTAGCAAGGACGCGGATTGTTATAATATATGTAAATATATTATTATATTTTATGGATATAATATTAGATATATCCAGTGGGCTTTAGGCCCACAAGACTTAGGGTTAGGTATCCTTTATATATTGTATCTTCCCTTTGTATTCTGTAATTCATATATTGATTGTAACGGCAGTTCATATTAGTATAATCTCCTGGCTTGGTCGCCCCCAGACGTAGTCACTCCGTGACGAACTGGGTCATCAATACTGTGCTATTTACTTTATGTTTACGCTTTCCTCTCAAGATTACAACACGTTATCAGCACGAGTCTCTACGAGCAATAAGGATTTACGAGAGGATTGCTCAAGCTGTTTTCTGGAGCAAATCGTATTTCGGATCAATTTTATAAATTGCTAAAACCGTAAGTTTCGTAATTTAATATTTAATCTGATAATTATATTAAATCCATGATTTCCTGCAGATTATGTTTTCATGTATATGCTAATCTGTTATTCATGCTTAATTTTCTGGTCTCTGGATATAACATCATGATTTATGCCATATATGATTATACTTGTATATATGCCCAAATTCCTGTCTCATATTTATGTTGCTTATACAATATATTGAAAAGGCATATTCATGTTTTGATAATTACGGTGATGTTTTTATGATATATATTGGCTGCACTGTATGGGATACGATTTATGATCACATATGTCCATGTATATACACTCTGATGCATTACATGATTTTTCGTATGCATAAATATATTCATTTCATACACAAATATGTATCTATGTTTTCCATGTGTATATCTCTATATTCTGACTACGTGAAGAGTATTTCTTTTATATTCCATATGTTTGTACATGAACTCAGCATAACAAAACCAGAAATCAAAATCATCATCTTCGATGATCCTACATCAAAAACACCATTTCGAAACCCATCTGATACCAACATTTATCAGACCCAAATTTTTTTTAAAACCCCCTAAATCTGGAATTTTTATTTGGGCATTCTTTCAATCGATTTTGTAACGAATCGAAAAACTCCTATACTCTGAAAACAAAAACGAATTGATTCAATCGATTCCCTATACTCTGTTTCGAAAACAAGAAATCGAAATACCAGTTTCAGAGACCAAATCGACAATCAGAAATTGTCCAAATCGCCCAAAACGAAATCGAGCCCTACCTGTGTATAAGCCGCGCGACTTTAGATTCCGCGACTCCGTCGGCCCCTGAAGCGGCCTTGACGGACGGCGATGCGTGGCCCCGCCTTACACGGCGCAACGACGGTGGGCCGCGAGCCTCGAGCCACGACGGAATCACGCCGACGGCGCCTGACCTGCGCACTGCAACTCTCGCTGCCGATTCATCGCCTGAAGCGATGACGACAGCCGCGAGCAGGCGACTCCGCGACATCGATTTATGATCTTCATTTTTTCGTTAAATTTTTTGTAAATTTTAGAATTGTATCTATTTCTCTCCAAAAATTTTACACAAACAATATATAGAGGATAGTCCACCTCGCAGAGACTCTTCCTCCCAATTGTCCCAACATTTAGAAAATGACAGGTTTTATACAACTAATGGGGTCTTCCAGTTGAAGATTATGCCAGACATGCGCTCAGCAATTTCAACCCGGCAACAATTTTTTTTTCTTTTTATTTTCCAATAAAATGAACCGCTAGTTTACTATAAACTGAACATCACAGAAACCAAATATTTGGCCATTATATAATGACAATCAAGGAATAAATAATGAGATATTTACAGCTTTTGCACTACGTTCATACAACAGGAAAAACACAAGAGGAGCATACTTGTGTCAATTTTTAGTCTAAGACTCCGTTTGTTGAGCTTCTTTCTTCTGTTGATATTTATTCAGGGCTCTAGGAAATAGCAGGTCATTTAGTTGTCGTTCAGCGCTATACTCAGACGATGCCTGCAAATTCATAACACAAAGAAGAAATGCAAAGTTTAATGTTCATCACTCGCAAGCATGCACATATAATGTTGAAATAATTTCGCAAATATGCAATGCTGCAAATCACGACCGTCTTTTTCGAATTCTACAACAAAAATGGCATATTTTGCTCCCTCTATTTTGTTTAGGATTTTGCTGGTCCCTTTTTTTTTTTTTTTGCCCCGTGCTTTTATTTTTCTTGACTATTGCCCCTAAAATTAAGTCCATATAAAGTTGAAACTTTGAGGACAATAGTTTAAATATGTAAGTAGGGCAAAAAGTGCATGAATAGTATACAGTGCAAAACTAGATCCAGATAACAACAAAACAAAAGTATCATGGGCCATAAGTTGAAAAAATGGAAGTACAAGAGGCAAAAATGTAGAAATATAAATTGGGTGGGCAAAAATGAAAGTACAAGGGCAAAACATGTGTTTCTACTTTCTAAGTTAATCACTTCGAATGTGAGCAAGCATATTAAGAAAAAAGAAATTGGTTTTTTTATTATTTATATGGCTATGAAGCTTACTAAGTACAGTATATTTTTGCCACTGCCTACTCTTCAACCTTCTACCACACACATATGAAGAAATTTATCTAGTAGTAGGTTGAGAGAGCAACAGTAATCTTGTATTTAACATGTAACTAGAATTTACTCTCTATTCCAGCTTCTCAGAAAGCCATGGTCACAAAATAATACTCATGCAACATAAGTTGACTGAAAGGAAACGACTAAATGAACATCAGCTAAAGAGCACAAGCAACCAGAATTTCTAACAATATTCTCAACGAAAAAAATTATGCAAATATACCTTTTTCTTAAATGAAAAACGCAAAGTCTGAAGTTGTGTTCCCGAGCAAACTCTGACATCACAACCGAGGCTGTCTATTCCTATAAGAGCACATTCCTGTCATAGTTAACCAGTGTCATCTCATTAAATTTGGTGGCACATCTCAACCTGACAACATCTCAGGTAGAAAGGGACCATTTATGCGCAAGGCACCCAGGCCCACTCAAAATTTTAAAATATTTGTAAGGGTGTTTTTGTATTTTACCATTAATTACAAAAATATAATAAAAATACATACCTTAATATATTTTTGGGGTTTGAGGTTTCATCCCATGTTGCAAATTTTGAGAATTATAAAATTAACTGACAATATTTCAAATAATAAAATTTAGGTTTCTATTGATTATTGAATCTCTTTTACTTGATTATCAACATTAGGTAGTAAAATTCCTTGTTTCTCACTAAAAAGGGGAAGAATTAAAAAATTTAGTTATTTATTATATCAAATATTGTATTACTTGACTTAATTATCTGTATTATTTACTAGATTTATACTATGGTTAGTTAACCATGAGTGAGCAACTAATTATTGAATGATTGATTGGTAACTTACATTAAAAAAAGAGATGGACATGTTAGTAGTGAAGTTATTATCCAATAATTCCAAGTTACGAAAATAAAAATACATTTATTATGTAATTGTACCAAATTATTTTAACTTTTGTTGTTGAAGTTCATATATTATCTTACCAACATTTATATTAGTTTATACTATTCTTCTTTATAAAATTCAGCTCTATTATTTTTTATTTTTACTATTCTTATATGAGCCCCCTAACTTAAAATCCCAAGTCCTTAAAATCCTAAGTCCGTCACTGGTAGAAATGACCTGATTCCAATTACTTTCCCTATTCCACAAGTCTCTAACAAATACTTGGTGTCTTCTTACCTTTTAGTTTATTTTCCAAGTTTACAAGAATGTGATATTTAATGTGGACTCCCAAAATAATACTCCCTCCGTCCCATAATTGTTTTCACATTTTCCTTTTTCGTCCGTCCCATAATTGTTTTCACACCCTATAAATGAAAACTATTACTTTAACTTTATCCTCACAATCCAACTAATCTCATTATTTTAATAATATAACTTTACACAACACTCTACTTTTCTTAAAAGTTGTGCCATCCCAAAGGTGAAAACACCTCTGGGACGGAGGGAGTAATTGGTATTTCAGTATTTTACCCCAGAATGCAGTGTGTTTAAAAAGGATTCTCAATACACATAAGTAATACGTATGTAATTAATTACCTCCACTGGAATACCCTTGCATCTCCAACATAGGGACTTAATAGCTTGTGTGGTCTTTTCTCCACCAGCTTTGAGACGTGCTATGATCTTTGCAGCTGAATGAGCTATTGCATCAGGCTGAGCTCTCCTAAAATCTTCTATATCAACATCACTCTGTAGTAATAACACATGCAACAAAATGACCCATAAAGTGGTTCAGTAAACAAAACATGTTTAAGCAACAAGAAACGCATCATATATAATATTTCAGATAAATAATATTTATTTCAGAGCCGTATTCCCGAGACCGGCTTCTATAAGCCAGGTCACCAGAATGGACTAAAAGGCAAAACAGACTCTCAACTTGAATTCAAATCACTTGATTAATGTCATAACAAATCCTTTATTATCAAAATGAAACAGATATTTTAAGAGTACTATAATACAACAGTAAGCATGAAGATATGGATGAAAGAACGATGTAGGATAATCTGAAAATGATGAAATTGCATTTAGAAAGTCATAGAGTTTAAAGTTTGCTGTTCTATCTAACAACCTTGTTTTTATGCAAACCCACAGATTTCAGACAACTGTTCTCTTTCATGATAAGTTAAGGAATATGTGTAGTAATGCATAGATTCTTTCACATCTTTGCCCAAAACCACTATACCAGATTGCCTCAACTCGTTTGGTTACCTTGTTTTCTAACTGCCATCTATCACTTGCATCAAAAGCATACTGTTAGAGGCTCATGGTAACTTCAACTTTTTAAATGGTAAATTCAAGTATATATTCTCTCTTGAGAAGAAGGATTTGAAATTCTGTATTTACTATTACTTTATTTTGCTTATACTAAGGGGATATAGACTCCACCAGAGAATACATATCATAAGCTGGAGGAAGAGTTCAAAGAAAATTTTGTAGTACACCCAAGTTACAAAAAAGAATGAAACTCCACTTCAATTAGTAACACAATAGATTGCTTAAGTCACCAAAAGATAAATTAATAACAAAAATTAAAGGTGTACCTGAAGACCATGAGCAGAAATCAACTGAATTTTAACCATCTCAAGTTTGTAAAATGCAAATCCATTTCCCTGGTTTACATCCTTCTCCAGGTCTTCTGCCCAGCTTGCGTTTTCTTGTGAAACCTCTTTTTCATGTCTGTGACCATTAATCTGCTTAACACCTTCTTGCAATTGTTCTGCAGCAATATGATTTGTATCCACATCAAGAGATTCGGGACCAGATATCTGCTTTTGGATGACAGAGTGTTCTTCGATAAATGCAGGTCTGATAAGGCCATGAATGGAAAGGCCCGCAGAAGGTTGCTCCATACAATCTACAGGGTTGTCTGATACAACCTTAAAAGGTTAAAGAAAAAAGAAAAAAATATCAGAAGATATTAAACTGAAGCAGTATAGCACTTTGAGTCCTTGAGAGATAGAGGACAAGTTCAAGCAGCAGGCACATTCCAATTCTTTAAATATATTTTATTATCAAAAAATGTTCACAGAGGGTGTTACCTCAGATAGCGTTCGGGCAAAATTCATGGGATGAGAAGTTCGCATAGTCTCCAATTTAGCCCAATCACCCAGTGATCCATCACTTTCCTCGTCTTGATCATCTTCATCAAGAATGGAAACCCATTCCTGCACGTGAATATTATAAATTTATTCAGATTTAAAACTGGAAAGTTACAACTCTGACACTTGAAAGGAACCTAGATAAAGGAAGGTATCCACACTTTATCATAATCTTCTTCATCTTCATCATCATCTTCTCCAACTTGGTCATTCTCATCATCATCATCATCATCATCTAAATCACTATCTTCATGATCCAACTCATCTATGCCAAAGTCAATTTCGGTATGACCTAATGCCTCCATCTCACTTAACATTTCTGCAGTGTCCAGTCCAATTATGACTTGCTGCATTGAGTCAAGCGAAAGTAATTCATGAAACAACCATATACGCCAGATAATCATTAAAGAATTTACAATGTATGTAAAATGAAAAGACAGAGCATGTAAACTTATAAGCTCCGCAGCATCACATAGCTTTCTCCGTTCTCCCTTTCTACTTCTTACATATAAAGATTTATTAATGCTTCCAGACTTATACTGAACGGATTGAACCATAAGCACGATCATATTTCTTTCAAAAAAAGGTGTTATCCTCACCACGATGGTTTCTTCACTAGTAAGCGTTTGCAAGATGTCTTCGTCATTCTTCACTTGAAAGTATATATCTGACCATAAGAAATAGGAATTTAACTAATTAAGAAAGGAACTATCTCCTTCCAATATAAAAGAAGAGAACAAGAAAAATTCATCTTACTTCCATGTTCGTCAGTCACATAAGGTAAGTCCGGCCAAAAAATATTCTCATGAATTTCATCACTGATCACGGTAGAAAACATCAACGTCGTTTTGCTATTCACCTGAAACCAAAACCTTTGCACAAATTAGCAATTCATCGACAGAGTTTCAAAGTAATTCAGCTAAGCCATGAGCTAAACGCATTCAACTTCTCCAAATCCTCACAGCTAACTAAAAACACATCCCACTTCACAATTATACCTCAATCATCGTACGGCAAGTCTCAGCAGGGCTGAGCGCGGCATCCCCGCCCTCCAGAAAACCAGACTCAGCAATTTCCTCAAAGGGATGATACCTCTGCGGCTTTGCATTCTGCCTAACCTGGCCCGAATCTGAACCAGCGGGCTCTTTCGCAGCCGCTCTAATCCCATTTACACTCTTCAACCTCCCGGAACACCTCCTATACCTGTCCCTATTATCCAACCAAAATCAAAATTGAAAACTGCAACAATCGTTTGGCATTGATAGCAATTCAAGCTCCAACGAAATAGATTGAAGTAGAAGTGGGGTACCTCGGAATAAAGAAAGCAGGTGAGTTAGAGAGGCGGCGAACAGAGGAGTGGAAGCTAGCGGCGCAGAATCCAGGGGCGGAGTGAGGCTCAACCATCAGCATTTTCTGAGATCCGAGTGAATTGATCAAAGCTCAGAGCTCACAAATTTATGAGCGTAGAATAGGAATATAGAATATGGCATCTCAGCTCAGCCCTGCGCGCTCTACGATTGGAACGTGTGGTTCTATTTTATCCGTTGCTCTCTCACTTCCCACTTCCCTTTCTTTTTTTCGCTAAACTGGATTTGCTTGCGCTTTCCTCCCTCCTCACCCAAAATCGCTTTACCCAACACCGCTTTATATTCAGGGAATTTGAAGTTATTATAGATTACAATAATTAACGGCTGTTTGGTATAATGGTAACAATGGAAAAGGTATGTAATGAAAATCATAGTTTTCATATAATTAAACTATAGTTGATTTCTTAGTTTTTGAAAATCAAAGTTATAAAGAGTCATTCCAAATACACACTATAACTTTGATTACCATTACTCACCTCCAAAAATCTCCAACCAAACACCTTTTTAATTTTTATCTTATTTTTTTATTTAAGTACTCATATTTCAAATCCTTATTAATAACAAATATAAACAAAAATAAAACTATAAATTTAATAATATATATATATATAAAATAACAAGTCAATTTTTATGTCATATATAAAAAATAGAAAGTACGTTTATATATCTGAATCATTTTGTAGGATATGAGTTATACTAAAACGTATTACTTATAAAAATATATGGATAATTTTTAAAAAAAATATGAATAAAGAATATAAAAGATATTAATTGTTAATAAGTATATTCTTTAATATCACTAAGGATGTGTGTTTACTTCATTGGTTAACAGGAAATAAAAACCCTTGTGGAGGTTAAACTATTTTTGAGCTATCGAAACCTTGTATCCTCGTCAATTGAATTTGCATATTTTGAGATGAACTAAGATACTTAAAAATATATATATAGAAAAAAAAAAAAAAAAAAACTAAGCTACTTGAAGAATTTAAAAATATCAGACGAACACCCTCTTTAGTCTCTCTTAATTTATATCCCAAATGCCTAAACAAATTGCCTTTTTTAAGTTTTTATTGCAAACGTAATTAGTAATGGTCAAAATGTAGTTCCTCAGACAAAAAAAACAGAAAAGGCAAAACAAAGGTTTCCTGTTATGTGTCCTCCCTCATTCCTCATCAGAATCTGAAGCTTCAGAACTAGACTCCTTCCCTTTTTTACCACATTTCCCATTCCTGTTTCCATCAGCTTCCTCATCATCACTATACTCACTCTGAATATCCTCATTGTCCTCCTCCTCCATCTCATCTTCCTCCTCATCACCGTCCTCCGCCTGCCCGCCTCCATCACCAACCAGCCCGCCCCGAGTACCAGCTCGTGTCCGTCTCAGAACTTTCAGCTTCAACGTTGTTTTCTGATCACACCCAATCCACGAATCACACATCACATAGCAAGTCAAGTTATAGCTTCCCTCAGCCATGGCGATGAACTTTCCCATCGCGAGACGGGCCCCCCTCTTGACTTTCTCAACAGCTTCCTCTACAGCAGCTGATTTTTCCTTGGGACTCGCTCCCAGGGTTTCCATTCTCTCGTCAATTGCGTTCGAGGCGGCGCTCACCGCGCTGGCTTCGTCCATGAAACTCATCTTTTGGAAAAACCAGACGGCGTTTGAAGTGGGATCCGCTAGGAAGAGCCAGTAATTTTCTTCCTTGTGGAACGGGAAAAGGGGTGCATGGGGAAGGGCCCCGATCAAACCGTTTGCTCGTTTAAGGGTTACCCAAGCCGTGACCGAAACAACGTCACCCTCTTGTATGCCTTCTTCACCTTCAGTCTCACAAGTAACTTCAACTGTTAGAGAAGGAATCATTTCCATCACTTTTTCTATGTCTAGCAATTGGGGAGGAGAGAGATTGGCTACTTCAGAGAGAACCTCAGCTCGCTCTTGAATAGACATCTGCTGAAAATCCTGGAAAGTTCGCACCCTCTGCAGAAATTGCAATTGATGAGAGAATGGAACTTATATTCAATGATATTTTTGAATTCATCCTGCAAGAAATATTGGCCTCTAACAACTAGGCATGGTCTGCAAATATAGAGTTGGCCTATCTTTTTTCCAAGACATTAAAATTCAAAAGATATGTTAAAATTGGCACAGTACTTAATACTGATTTTTTGTCGCAAATTACAAGATACTATGAAGTTTGGAGCAGACCGTGGATACAGAAAGATAAAACTCAAGCGTATTATAAAGAACAATAAGAATATCCAATTTCAGCTGCAAAGAACTAACAATAAACAAAACTTGTGTAAATTAAAAATTATTGATTAAAGTCTTACTTGCAAATAAAATTAAATACTATCAGAAAATCATTAATTAAATATATACCTTTCGAGATATTTTTTTGATTATGTCATCGTTAAAATGGGGAAGCTGTAAAAAGGGGGGAATTCCGTCTGCAGAGCCTCCAGCTGCCTTCCTAGCACTAAGAGGAACACCCTGCATTGTCATTGATGATTGACAAATCAATTGGCTAAGGATACCATCAAATTCAGCAGTTTTAATCAAGGTGGTTCGAATTAAAATGTGAATTTCCATTTATTACCTGAACAATGCACTGTGATAGTTCTACAACTCCAATTGCAGGCCTAAGCCAGCCATGCCCCTTGGAAGTGCGAGGAATGATTGCCATCTGCACAACACATTTAAAGAGTTCTCAAAAGCAGGAAAATGGACTGATGTAATGATCTATCATTCATTCCATTTGTTTTTGCATACCATGCATTTTCCTCATACGGATTTTGTGTAAAAAAATTTGTTTTAGAGATGCGTTCAGTAATTAATAGTATAATTTATGAAATGGTCATCAAATATCAAACAAATTGATTATCTGTAAAAAGGCTCTCAATCTCACTTGTTTCAGTGAACACAACGCCTTTCACTACTGCTCCACTCAGAAATTTTCTTACATAGGTCATAATCCAACATTTGAATAATCATTAGAATCTCTTCTTTTTAAAAAAAATTAGTGCTTGTTAATCACAAGATCCTTAAATATATCTCCAAGGTGATTTTACAGAGGCAATTATTAACATATCCTACTTACACTGGTAATATCAATTTTCATTTTGTAACGAGGTTCCTGAATGAAAGTAACTTAGCAATTAAGTGTACGGAAACCTTTTAGAACCATCTCCTTCATGTCGGAATAACAAAAATGGAAACTAGGGTATGCTTGTTTCTGGATTAGCAAAGCAATATTTTATTTCCAAAATCCTAATGTATGTTTGTTTGTAGGATTATGAAAGCTAGATTTCATCCTCTTATATTCTCTCTCATACTTTTCTTTTTCCTGACAACACACATCATTATTTTCAGAAATATAATGATCTCACTATCACTTATTTTTTTCACTATCTTTTGCTCAATTTAACCCTAGTACATCTTATGAATCAAACATACGCAAAAGTCAAATTCATAGTTTTAGCATTCCAAGATTTTCCCAATCCACATCCCGAAACAAACATACACTCAGAGATTGTTTTTTACCAAAATAACAAATGTTAAGAGGCTAAGTGAATGGTAGAACCTTTATTAGCTCCTCAAGAAGACGGGGCGCAAATTCTAGCATCCACTTGCAATCGCGTTCCAAATCAGGGGACAAGGATGCAGTTTGACGAGTCAAATGTGCTTGTAACAACAGTTCTGCCTGAGGACATATAAAATTAAATCAAAACTAAATGCTATAATCACAATTTAAAACCACGAGGTGCAATAAATTTCTGAGATCGGTCAGTCTATATAAAGGCCACTGATAGTGGATGGTGGGTTATGAATCTCCTGGATTATACAGTCCTTGGGTCAGATACAGAGTCATCATTAAAAAAAAGAGTCAAATGAGATTCCAAAGGTTCACTTTTACCTTAACAAGTGCAGGGTGCTGCTTCCAAAACTTTGCCTGTTCCTTTTTCATATTTTTAAGGTCTAAGCTCAACTCGCTTCTTACTGCCGTAAAGAGTTTGTGAAGGGGTTCATCATCAGATCTTCGAACTGGAATTTCCAAGAATTCAGCAGCCTTGATGAACACTTCCATGACTTTACTGCAGATTACAATCATCGTGTAACTGGACTAAGATTTCAATCAAAATATAGCTAGTTCATAAGGCAACAAGGGAAACTTCAATATTAAAAAGGATTAAGTTTTTTAGAGTGAAAGTTAAGAATTTTTCTCGGTAAGCATTTTTCTGTAATAATATCAGTAGAGCTATCTCACTTCATCTTAGGTCTAAGTTAGAGCATAACAATATTCATATTCAACAAAGATACTGATAACAGTTACGATTTACAATTCACATGTGCTACGGCCAGACATTTAGTAGGTGTGCATACTTCAAACAAGCTTAATAGCATGTCGTTTAGTCGCAAAAGGCACAATTCTAAAGATTTCATAATTGGGATTCATACTGTTCTTTAAGCAATCAATATACAGATGAGAAAGAGAAAATATGTACCTAGGAGCTAAGGAAGGTTTCATCAAGTGGAAATAGGCAGCTAAAGTGTCATTCTTGACATGATTTCCAGTATACTTGGAAGATCTAGACAGATACACCACAGCCATCACCAGTGGCAACAATATACAAATTCCAACTATCCACAATAATAATAACCCACCAGATGAACCATCAATATCAAGAAGAAACTGAGGAAGTGCAATTCCCATTTGAAAACCCTGCATCAAACATATAATTGTGTTAGATTTTAGTATAGCTCCAATTGTTCATTCAATTTTTACATTTCTTATTACCTGCCTACCATCAGGGTGACCATATTTTTCATAATTCTCCCGAGAAATTGGGTCTGTCAGCGCCTGGTAAGCTTTGGATATGGACTCGACAAAGTATTTATGAGCAGCTGTAAATTCAAAATTACCATTAACAGAGATAAAGAAGAATCATAAACAACTAGATGTCAGTATGAAATAGCATAGCAGAAGCAACGAAATTTACCTGGGTCAGGATTCTTATCAGGATGGTACTGGATGGAGTGTCTCCTATATGCTTTCTTTATTTCAGACTCTGATGCCCCAGGCTCTAATCCTAGAATACTGTACGGCTCAAACACTTGCATCTAAGTAGACATAGAAAATGTTACTCATTGAACTGCAAAGAGCAATTATTGAACAACATACGTACAGTTTGGAATGGAAAGACAAGTATTCAGAAAACAAGATGCAGTGATGTTTGTTTTGAGTTTTAAAATGATTTGGGTCTTGAGATTTAAAACTTGTTCTAGTTCGCGATTTTGGTATCATGACTTAAAAACCATCATTACAACACCTATAAACATATTATCGCACTTTCCAATACAATCAATTCCTCTCATCGCACTATAATATATTTTATCATAATTCATACCACCCAATTATTACAATCACACTCTGTGCATGGATTATGATATAAAATTAAATCTCACCCTACTAAAAAAAAAAACAAACAAACAAACATCTTACTAATTATCAGGATTTCAAAATCCCTTAGATTTTAAAAACTGGTTTTTGAAAGACACTTACAACCCAAAACAAACATCAGTTTTTGTTCAAATATAGAATGGCTCATTGATCATGGAATACCTCACGACTCATGTTCTTGACGTAATATACAAGAATTCCCACAATGACCCATAGAAGCACCAATGTAAAGTTACCACAGGTTGAGATGTTGGCAATCTGAAAGAATCAAACAGATAGTAAACATCTTGTATTAAGTATATTACTGCATTTAAATATGTCTAGGATAACTGCCACAGACCCGTTTAAAAACTGATTTCTGATACTTCCCTGATCGAGCGCAGACGGAACATCCACAGTGGATGCTCTTTTCTTTCTTCGAAGCAGCACGGAATATCTTCAGTATGGTATAAGGTACTAAAGGCAAAGCTATCACCGACAAAATGAAGATTGGAAACAAAGCATTATTTTCTTCTGCGTTAGCCATGAGAACACTTAAACCTTTTGCTGTCTACCAAAAAGAACTCCTGCAAACGAATAAAGATAAAACATAGAATGTGATTTTTACAGAATTTAAATCAACATCAACAACAAATACTGCAACAATCTCCAATCATTTAAACTATTCGAGGATATCTACTGAAAGTCTCAGGCTATGCTTGTTTTTCATCCCCATAATATTTTCCTTCTCAATCTCTTCTCTCAATTCACAACCAAACATATTCCACCTATTTCAAGGCATTTTCTTCCTAACACACCATATTTTCATATGCACGCATCCCCAAATTCTTCTCATAAAACCTATGTTGCTAGGACTCGCATAAAATGAAAGAGTACCCGTGTCCGTCAGGTGTGAGACAGATCCGGACACGGAATATGTACCGGGTTCTTCACGTTTCCAGCGGACTCGGCAGTTTCAATCGATTGATGGTTTTGCAGATCCCAATTCAATTTTGCAGATCCCCAATTGATGGAGGAGATAACCGGGATTGAGCAGTAAAGATGATGAACGAGGAAGATTGAGAATTGAGGGAAATGAAACGGAGGAAGGTGAAGACTGAAGTGTGACTGAAGCGTGACTGCTGATCCCCTGCGAAGACGATGATGGCAGTCGCGTTGTGTGTATTAACTAATGGGTACGTTTGGTTTGGGATTAAGTGGGGCGTGCGAAGTCATGACTTTGAAATCTTGAGATGTGAAAATTTTGATGAATAATAAAAGTGTGTTTTTTATTTTTTATTTTAGTAGGATAGGATATTACTTTATGTCAAATCAAAGTATGATAATGATTGATTTTATAGGTATAATAATAAATATAATAGGTATTTTATGAGTGTTGTATTGGAAAGAGTAATAATAAGTTTAATAGGTATTTTTAGGTGTGGATTGAGTTTGGGATGTGAAATCCGGATGTTA
>JAPKLY010000598.1:113716-159334 GCA_026898435.1 Prunella vulgaris
TTCAAGGTCGGAGACCTGGTGTTAAAAAAGAAATTGATGGCCCCACCAGGTGTATTCGGTTCAAACTGGGAAGGACCATTCCGGGTCACCGCAGCCTGGCCGAACGGTACCTATGATCTAGAAGACGCAGAAGGCAAAGCTTCGTCATACACCTGGAGCTCGGCACATCTAAAATTTTTTTACCAATAGACTAGAATCCTGTAATAGACTAGTCGAAGGTTTGCATCAGAAATGTCGATGGCAACCGATGTAAATTACACCACTATGAAAAGTCAGAAAAAATTCAGAAAAATTCCCCAAGTGTTTGGACCTGTGCAGCTCTCCAACCAGACGAGCTGCACCAGGTCACCCACTGCTCCAGTTAGCTCGCCGAGCCCAGCTCGCCCACATGCTAAAAAATCCTCAATGCGCAAGGACCAAGGTCCCAAACATTATAATCAAATAGCTCGAGGGCAAAGGCCAAAGTGCCCAAGGTCGCGAAGGTACCCTCCTTAAAGGGTTGCTAAGCACCTACTGCCATAAGTTAGAAAATTTTGCGAAAAAGACGAAGAAACGTCTAAGGCAAGGTTCATGAAACCTAATGGCCCAACGTGAATCAATCGAAGTGCAGTTCACCGCCCTAAGTGGTCTAAGATGAACGATTCGCGGCCCTAAGTGGCGTAAGACGAAGAATACGCACTCTCAAAACAGAGGTACAATTCGTAGTCGTAAGTGACGTAAAACGAACAATTCGCTTCTCAAAGTAGAATAAGACGAACAATTATGTACCCAAAAAATAAACAAAAACGAGCTATTTACGAAATTATAACGTAAAGGCGCAAATACATAAAGGAAAATAGTTGGACAAAAAATGCTCGGCTTATATTCAAAAAGATACTTAAGAGATTTTCAAGCCAAAAATATGCTTGAAAAAATCCTAAGTATAAGTAGCTGTGCTGGCCACAAAGGCCGACCAGCTGGCCATCTTTGAACTACAAAAAGCTCCTTCTGGGCGAGCTGCACGTGCCCGGTGAGCTAAGTCTACTTGAGCAAAAAGCAAAGGCTACAAAAATGGAGTTCCTTCTAGGCGAGCTCCGCAACCCGGAGACCTATCGAAACTTGGAAAATAAAAACTGAACTAAGAAAGCAATAGTAAAGAAGGCCTAGGACTCGGGGTCGGCGACCTCTGGAGTGGGGGCGACCTGGCGGATGGGCATGGCAAGCTCGGCATCAGAAGTGATGTTCCCGGAGAGTCCGCTTGTGCAGAGCTCGCTGATGTTTATCATCGCATCCCCGCAGACCTCCTGCATCTGCTCCATTGTCGGCGGGGCCTCGCCTCCAGCATCCCCCTCAGCACCTTCAGTCTCTTGGGCGAGATCGGCAGTCAAGACCTGCTTCGTCTGGATAATGTTGAACTTTTGACGAGCAGCGTCAAGATTGATCCCGTAGCCCGCGAGGTCTCCAATATTCAACTCCGTGCCTGGGGGGATCGAGGACTTCTCCAAGCAATCCTCAAACTCGCTGACGAGGGCTTCCCACTCACTGTCATTATTAATCCGCGCCCATTGGAAGGAGCGGATTACCTCAGCGAAGCAGAGCACGAAGCCCTTGTCGGTGGCAACCACCTCGGTGAGCTCAAATGCCTCAGGAGTTATGGCGGTGTCAGAACAGCTCTTGAGCTCGGCGATCTCCAAAGCCTTAGCGGCGACCTCTTCCCGCAGCTTGTGGCACTCTTCTGAGTTCCCTAGGCTCTGATCACGGAGGAGCCCTACCTCAACCCGGGTCAGGGCGAGCTCCTCTTCCCGAGCAGCAAGTGTCCGGCGAGCTTCATCCAGCTCGGCCTGTTGTTGGCGGAGGTCGGCCTGAAGTTTTTCTGCTTTTCTGATAGCAAGCAGCTCCGCCTCCAGTGAGGCCTTTGCCTTGGTCTCTGCCCTCGCCAGCTCCTCGAGGGCCTTCTTTCGCTCGTCGCCCACCTTGGTCAGCGCCCTCTTCGCATCATGGCTAGCTCTATCAGCAGCGGCGACATCATCGCCGATGAGCTGGGCCGCCGCCATTGCCGCACAGGCGTAATGCATCGCCAGTCTCGCCTTGTCGGCAGGCTTCTGCCTCTCGATCATGCCGAGCTCTGAGGCGGAGAGGTACTTAGGGGCCTCAGTAAAAACTCGGCGAGCCGCCCCATCAGGAAGGTCCCTCGATGAGCTCAGGGCCCTACACCGCTCAGCGATATGGAGAGATTCAGGTCGCTGCGGGAACTCGGCGGGAGTATACCTACACAATACTCAAATCAGTTAGCAAAAATTATAGAAATTGCAAAGGCTTCCAACTTCAAAAGAGGTCGCCCACTTACCCAAACCTATCGGGATTGAGCCCAAGCAGGGTATCATCCCGAATAGGGACCCCGTAGGGAGGCGGCGAGGGCGCACTCTGAGGAGTTGGGGGCGCCTGAGAAGATTGGACAGCAAGAGTTCGCCCTGACCCTGTTGGGGTTGATCCGGAGCCGCCCTCGACCCTAACTCGTTTGGTGGGGCGAGCCTCTTCCTCACTCACCCTCGAGCCATCCCCCCGGTGGAGAGCTCGCCTCGTCTGCTGGGGCGGAGGGGGTTGGGTACCCCTTTCTGAATCCGAGCCTCGGCCCGCTCCCTTCTTGGTGGCGGCAACCTTCTCCTTTGTTTGGGGAGGCACCGAGGTCCTTTGTAAACCCGAGCCCCCGGCCTTATCAGCGGCCTTGGCGAGCTCGAGCTTTTTTGTGGCGTCCAGGACCGCCCCTGAAGGGATACCTTCCCTCCCTGGGCGAGGCTTGCCCATCCTGAGCTGCTGAGCTAAGAAATAATATGCTTCAGGAACTTTAACAGGTGAGAGCTCGGCAGTAGGACCTACACCTGCACAAGATGATCAAGTAGGTCAGGCGACCTCAATATACGGAGCAGAGAGCTGGCAGAACTTCAAAATGGAGAAGTGCAAAACCTTGAGCAGCGAGGTGGTGGTGAAGTGATGAGGCCGGCGAGCCTGCGGCAGTGGTGTTGGCACAAGTGTTCGATCTCGCGATCCTTCTTCTCCCTCAAGCAACACACCGTCCGCACAAACTCGAAGCCAATCAAAACCTCCGGTTTCCCACGGCTCGACTTGTGGTGCTTCAAACATGCAAAAAGATAGATTAGATCAGTAATCTAATCCGACGCACACACACTAAGGTATGCCACCTACAGCTCGCCTCCCCATATGTCTCTGGAGTAGGGATACGCCCTCCACGACCATCAGAAGCTCGCCAATCCCCCCCGATAAAGAAGAACTGCTCCTTCCAATCCCGGATTTTGTTGGGGAGGTCGCCTAAAAATTTGCCCCCCGGGCGAGCTTGGAAAGAATAATATCCATTCCCCTCCCTCACTTGTCTAATCACGATGAAGAGCTCGTTGATCTCCGCCATACTCAGCCGATTTCCATAGCCCTCGAGGCCGAAGACGGTCAGGGCTGCCAACAGATTGCTCCATGCGTTCGGAGTGAGTTGGGTAATGGCGAGGCCCGTGTCCGCCAAAAACTGCCCAATGATGGGGTGGAGGGGAAGGGTGAGCCCCGCCTTCAAAGTGTGATAATTCATGGCTGTGAGCCCGGCAGGGGGGAGGTCGGCTTGTTTTTTCTCCTCAGCGGGATACATAAAAATGTCCAGCGGGATGCGGAACCGCCTCCGAATATCCGGAATGGCGAACTCGCTCATGATGCTCTCCACCCCGTTGGCCTTAAGGTCAGACTTGCCAGCGGCTTTTCGAATCGGAGCTCGCCGGGGTAAGGGGAAGCTCGCCCCGTGGGTTCTCACATATTCGCCCCAGTCGAACTCGTTCACGACCTCGGCAGAGACTTGATGTTCAGGGAGCTTGGGAAAAGGAAAGTCGATGAAACAGAGGTATTCATAAGTGACCTCCGTCCCCATGTCCTCGCCGACCTCTTCGTCGACCTCGCGGGCCAGCTCGCCAGCAAGGTCGCCATGCCCAACCTCGGCGACCTCCTCCCGGGCCTCAATCTCGGCGGCCTCCTCTTCAATTGGGGTCGCGGCTCCTCCGTGAGCTCGCTCTGAGTAATCCCAGAGTTCGCGGAGGGGTGATTCCTCACCAGAGCTAGTAGCTTGCTCGCTGGAGTCAGAACGAACTGACCCCAAGAGCTCGCTACTATCCGGGAAGGTTTCAGAGCTCGCCCCAGAGCTCGAAGAGAGGATCACATGTGCTGCTCGGGGGTTTGGATGGTCATCGGTCATTTGTCCTTTGCCCAGATCACGATGCGGGGGGGTACGACTTGAAGAGTTCTCAGACATAATGTAGGCGTTCGAAAGCAAGGAACAAGGAAGAAGAGAAGGGAGAAATCTGGATTTCTACCTTGGGAGACGTTCGAAGACGCGTCTGAAGCAGAAGGGTGATCGCCAGAAATGTTCTCTGAGAGGTGAGAAAGCAAAAGTGAGGAAATTCCTCATTTCCGCCTATTTATAGACGCTGGGCGCGAGCTCAAAATTCCCGGAAGATCAGGGACCTTTTTGCAAAGAATTTGAAAAGTTATTATTATGGGCGCGGGAAACGACACTGAGGGAGACGCGTGTGACGTCTCGAATTCCACCCACGGGAGAGCTCGCCCGAGAGTCATATGCCAGCTCGCCCGCACATGCCATGAGCCATGATGAAGGCGAGCTGGGGGGTAATTGTTGATGGGCGAGCCACTCGAGGTAAATCAGAGAATCAGAAGGTCGCCTCTGCCATGCTGGAGCTCGCCCAGGGCTCGCCCCATACCCTCGTCTAGGTCTCGCCAGGGTTCATCATCGCACAACACTTGTAGGCCACGCAAGGCGTTAGGGCTCGCCCGACCCACTGAAGCCCGCCTGTGAGCTCGCCCATGAGCTCACCTGTTAGTCAATAGGACCCCGATGGCGCGCTCTTTTTCCCTCCGTCCGGTTTATCCACAAGGGTGGTTTACGACGAGGTTTTTAATGAGACCCATCTAGTCTAAGGCATGATAGTAGGACGAGGCGTGATAGGGGGAAGCAGTGTGAGAGATCAAGACGAGGGTAAGGAACCCTCGTCAACACCGGAAGCCACATAGGCTCGTAAGGTGCCGTCTCACACTCACACACCTATAAATAAGACCTCTCTTGTACTATTCAGGGGACTCTCACATTTTTCATACAATCAATATAACCTTCATTGCAATATTTCTCTCTCTAAATTCTCTACTCTCCCTCCCCAAGAACATAAAATCATAAGATTATTGTTTGGTAGAATTAATCCGTCGTAAAGCCACATAAACGAACACAATCAGTAAATTCTATCAACATTTTCCATTTATAGTGTGTGAAAATAATTGTGGGACGGACGGAAAAGTAAAGTGTGAAAATAATTATGGGACGGAGGGAGTAAATATTAGATTATATAAATTGAATATTAGATTTAAGATATTTGAGTCAAAGTATTAGATTGTTTCCATGATAAATAATATTATAAAAATATTTATTTTCTGAAATTATATAAGTTAGTCTAAGAATTCAAATCAAATCAGAACTATTTATCTCTTATTTTAATCAAATAAATTTCATGTGTATATATATATATATATATATTATTTAAAAAATATATACATATAAAAATTTATATACATATTTATATGTATATTTATATACATATAAAGTTTCTTTAAAAAATAGAAATTTAAATACTTAAATATATTGTGTTCAGGTGTACAAAAATTACAATAGAAAATAAAATTATAAAATTGACTAATATTAAATAAATAATAAGATATATCTTTTAGCACAAAGAATATGATCTCGAATTATTTGATAATTTTTTTCAATGAATTCAAACAAACTGTTTTCAATAATTTGTATGTGGTAAATTAATATTATATGTGTAAATGTGTTTGTATGAATTATTTTTTATTATGGGCTGAATCATTGTCCCAAGGATGATCAGACCCAGCACAAGTCTATATTATTTAGGGCAAATATGAAGTTTTTCGATTCTTTGTAGTGCCTTTGGAGGCCATGTTTGGAGTGCTTTGAGAAGATATTGTGTATATTAAACTATTCATACATTGAATGTATGTATTTGATGCTTACTAAGTCTGGATAAGATATGATATTGAGGACAAAATGAAGTTAATATGTTTGTATCAGTTGTATAGTTGTCATAAGTGACTTTTTCGTATTTTTGCACATTTTAAATCACAAGCAAATCTACCCAAAAGCGGATGGGTAATTGTAGTATTGCAAGTATACGACCAAGTAGTTATCGACCTAGGATTTAGTGGTGCGATGGAGCCCCAAGATTATGTGTCGGCATGATACTATAGTGACGAGTCCGAGATGGCAAGAAATAAAAATAAGCAACAATTAAACTAGAAAGCAATTAAAACTACCAACTAACTTTCGAGAAGTGCAAGAGATGATATATGCTTCGGGTGCTATCCTTATAATTTCGATCAATGTTTCTCACAACTTAACTATCTATCATTTGCTATGTTCTTAGAATGAGTTAAAGACTACAAAACATTTGAAGACCAATCCCTTTTGAGGCTTAGGTGATCAAGCAACATGACATGCACATAGGGTAGTGAACTATAGAAAGGTTCAACACGGTTACTAATCCCTATAATTCCCCTCTCACCAAATTCTCAAATCCTCAATTTAAAGAACTTAATGTCTATTAATGGTGATTTAAGTCATCTACCCCCTCTCGGTGTAATAGATTACTAGTTTAATCCAATTAATCAAACAATCTTTCCCTACAAAGCCAATAAAATACACACCCAACTCTCATTGCAGCATATACCCATCAACTAAGAGATACTAAATCAATTCAATTAATCTAATCAAGATAAACACATTAATAGAAACACATAACAATTCCCATAGCAAAATCAAGACAATCAAATCATGATCACACTAATTTTCATTACAAATCAAACACCAAAAGCATATAAAAGTTAGTCCATGGATAAAAACATCAAACCCATAATCAAAACACTAAAATAAAAACTAAATAAAAACATCACCATTAAAGCTTAAATAAAAGAACAATATCACCTCAATAGTCTCAATGGCTTCAATACTTCAAGAAATCCCAATCAAAATTCTAACTACAAATTGCAATAAAATTAAAATCCTAATCTAATGTGTGTTGTGTGTGGGGAGAGTGGGGGAGAGGAGCTCCCCCTCTTGTGGTGTTCTTCCCTTTTCTAACCCCCTCTTAAAATCTGAAAATTCAAGTATATATAGCGGGGAGTAGGATTTAAGAAATGAATTTGCAATTAAAATCCTAAGAATCTGAAAATTCGCACTTTTACCCCTCTGCCGAGTCAACTCGGAGTTGACTCAGGGTGAACTCGCTCAACTCAGCGAGTTCACACACTCTGACTCAAATAACACATGCACGGGTTGGATGTTGAGCACGGGTCGAGCTGAAGTTGGTCACCCCGTGCATAATTCTTCGAATTATATTGTTTGGGATGGAATTTTAAGCACGGGTTGAGCCTTAGGTGATGAACCGTGCATGTTATTTTCTCCAAACGGGTCGGGTCCGGTGTGGTGGAGCTCCGAGCTGTGAACAACTGAAAACAGGGCCGAAAATGGTGGAGGCATGGCGGTTCTCAAAATCTGGGGCGGTGGCTGGAGCTGTGCCGTCTTCTGCGACGTGTGGCAGCGGTTGGCGCGAGGTTGTCGGCGGCTGTGAGCTGTTGAATCCGGCGGGCTGTAGTGAGCGAGAACCCGTGGTGGGTCTTCTTCGGTGCGTGGCTGCAAGCGAGAGGCAGTGGCGGTCGAGCGAGACTTCGACGGCGCTGGGCTACTGTCCATTTTCCGGCAGAGATGGTGTCTTCCAGGTGCGACTGCGGGTGGCTCCGGCGAGGTGGAGATAGGCTTCGCGAAGCTGTGGGGCGGCAATGGTGGTTTAGTAAGGGTGGTTGCACAAGATGAGTGGCTGAGAGTTGTGTGAAGGAGAAGTTAGCCACGTTTCCTCTCTGTTGGCAGCTATTAACTTCCTCTGATTCCTTTTCCTTAGTCAACAAATGGGTGGCCACGTATTCCACCTTGGTCAAAGAATTGAAACCAACAGCTGCCTGCTTCCATTCTAATCTCCATCAAATAAATTCTTAAGATCCTTTTCTGGGCCTAGAAACAAGCTCACATATGGGCTTCTATTTTGGGCCTTCAAATTAACTCAATAAATGGGCCACTACTCGTTAAAATTAGTGGGCCCAATATATTTTCGATCTCCATTTTTCTCGTCTCCTTTCGTCAAATGACTCCAAAAATATAAATATGCATTTTGCTCCAAAAATTCACCAATTTCCTACAAAAATTCAACAAATGTCTTTCTTGACCATTAAGCACAATTAATCAAATTAAATGTATAAAAATGAATGAAATCCTATGAATTTAATCAAATTAAGCACCCTAAAAATGAGTAATTATCACACAAATCAATAAGATCATTTTACAAATGTAAATGTTGATTTTCTATCTAAATATGTATGGTTTACTTGCACTATTACTGTTATACTTGTCTTTATTTCCAACTAATTCTAATTCTTCTAATTTTGTTATCCTATACACATTTTTTCTGTACGGATTGAAGTTCAATGTAACTTGTTTCGAATTGATAACCAAACAAGTGAGATGCATTTCTCTCTACCTCGCCAGAGCTTCCTTTGTGGACCAAAGCACACCACCTTATTAGAAGAGCATGATCGATGTTCAAATCTTACGTTTGACCTAAATGGATGAGGTAGGAGTTCTTTTAGGTACTAGAATAATTTGTGCCACAATATGCATACTTAGACAACAAAACCAACAGAGTACCAACTAAAATCACCAAAAGTTTATGGAAAATATTCATTCAATTTCTTTGCCTTCTTCAAGTATTTATCAATTCACTGATTTTCTTATTTCAATTGTTTGCAATGAAAATAAATAAATAAAATATTATAAAATTAAGCTCACATGAAATATTGCAGGTAATCCATGTTCTAAATTCACCCATTTTCTTTATAGTATAAAATTTTCTTAGGTGAGTACCTTAATTGAATATAAAGGAATTAAATCCACATAAACTCAAACTTACAAAAACATAGTCCTCTAAAATTTTGATTTGATTAATACCATTGGACTTAGTTTCATAGAAACTCTCATCATTCATTTCAATTTTTTCCGAAGGCTCCACTTGGTAGGCTTAAGAGGTCATATTACAGTCTTTAACATTATGCAGTCACTTGGTAGGCCATATAAATTTTGGATCAACCTAATTTAATATAGTGGGTTACAACAACCCAATAATAAAATAGTAAAATTCATTATTCTCTTTCACATTAATTATTCCATAATTTCACCATTACAATTTTATTATTGGTTGAATAGTATTTTTCTTTTCCACTTCATGCCTCACCTTCAATCCTCCACCACAACTACAACCAATGCTTACCACCGTCGCCGCAACTGAAACGCCCACCACCATAATCAATTCTCACCACCACAACTGCCGCCCACTACCACCAAAAATGAATTTCAAGAGTGACAACAATGGATTTTCGGTAAGACTTCAAGCTTCGGTGGCTTTCGAGGCAATTAGCGGCAATGGCTTCAGGGGCGATTAATGAAAGTAATGGTGCGGGGTTGAGAAGGCGCTCGAATGTGAGAGAGAGACGTGTCACAAGGCCACAACACCAGGTTCAATATGGTGGTCGCCTTCTTCGCTGTCAAATTCAAATTTAAAATTTGAGATTTCAATTTTGGGCTTTAAATCCGAATTTTCTATTTTAGTTTCTCTTCTTGTGATAATCTCTCAAATTGGGTTCCAATTTTGATTTTCTTCATTGTTAAGATGAATTATTAAATTTGGTGGTTCTGATGGTGGTGTTGGCCGGTGTCGGTGGTGGTGTACTGTGACAGAGATGAAATTATTGAATTTAGTTGTGTTGGTAAGGAAAGGGTTGTGTGGTGGTGGTGGTGTTGAATATGCTGAACTTCTGCAATGCACTTGATGAAGATTATCATCAAATTTGTATAATGAACTTCTGTAACGAGTTTCTGGTCATTGTGGTGTTGGTAGGGAATCAATTTTTTAAGGGTAAAATTGTATTTGTACATTTTATCTTATGAATTAATATACCCTACCAATCATCATATTAAAATAATACACATTTTAATACATTCTACCAATCACTCACAATAAAATATTTATTTCATATTTCCATACTAAATTAATACTCATATTAATTATCTTATCTTTTCATACTAATTTCATATATACTACCAATTGCAACCTAACATAAAAAATATTGATGCACATTATAATCCAATTTCAAATTTCAATAAAATTAAATTACCCATTTTTTATATTAATAAGTAAACTCAAACATGCATAAAGAGATTATCTTACATTGGACCATGTTTTTTTTTTTTTTTTGAGGTATCAACGTGGAAACGAACTCCACATAGACAACTGATTTCATGATCAAAAATAGTGAAAATTATTATTTTTGTCCTGTAACTTTACCTCCTTTTGATTTTGGTCCTATTAATTTTCAAATTTTGATTTTCGTCCTGTAACTTTACCTCATTTTGATTTTGGTCCTATGACACCCCATTCATGTATAAAAGAGGTAAAGTTATAGGACCAAAATAAAAAAGGGGTAAAGTTATAGGACGAAAATAAAAAATTGAAAGTTAATAGGACCAAAATCAAAAGGAGATAAAGTTACAGGACAAAAAATAAAATTAGAAAGTTAGTAGGACCAAAATAAAAAAGAGACAAACTTACCGGAAAAAAAAAATATTTTTCCCTAAAAAATATCCATACCTCCATAAATATCTGCAATACTATTACTACCACTAGACGAAAAATAGTTAAGGTTTGAGAACTAAAGATATTCTCAATAGGACTTTTTTTTTGGTTGGTCCTAATTAAAGAAAATTTGGTACAAAATATTTAAATTATTGTGTTGAAGTGCCTCTTGTTAATGGAACCGTTAATGCCAACTCGGCAATTTCCATGACTTTTTTTTTAGTTTCTAGGCGCCACACTAAACAAATTTATTAGTGTAGAGTTTTTTTTTTTTTAATTATCACATATAATATATAAAAGTTATCACTATTTAAAAAATATTATTTCATTTTTTTATTAATAATAATATATACACCCTATAAAATAGAGGTATTTTCACTTTTAAGTGTGTACATTTAAAAAAAATAAAATAATAAAATAAGATGAATTGAATATAAAAATATTGATATTTTATATAAAATATATGAATATTGCGAAAATAAAATTAAAATAATAATTTTATTTATAAAATATAAAATAATTATAGACAGAGAGAGAGGTATACAATAATAATAGTAATAGTTAAAAAAAATCAAGCCAATCACTCTATACCTACACTCTTTTTAATTGCTAAATTTTTTGTTGCTGAAGAAATGTTAAATAGAAAGGAATTTTACTCTGCAAATCATTCTCCCTTGTTTTCCCCTCCTCATCCGATGCCACTCGGCATCTGATAATCGCCACCGCCGGCGCCACACAGCCACCCATCTCTCCCGCCTACTTTACACAACCTCCACCAATTGGTCATCTATCCGCGCACCTAAAGGACCATGTTCCTCGAAACCCTCTTCAAGAACCCACCTCCCTCTCCTCCTCCCAGACTCGGTCCTCTCACTCACTTCCTCGACCGATTCGGCTCAGCCTGACTCTGCTACATCGTCACAGTCAAGAAACCCCACATCTTCCTCGACATCAACCATAAGTTCACTTCCCAAATGCTGCCACGTGGCAAAATTAACCCCTTCAAAAGCTGCCAAGTGTTATTCTTAACACTAAATTAACAATAAACCCCAATTAAAGCGCACAGAAGAAACGTTAAACCGTTCGACCGTTGAAGAAGTCGGAGAGTTAGCAATCTCTTCCTCTTCATCCAATCCATACATTGCAGGCAACCTGTTTCCCGATCACTCACTCACCATACTCTCTGTGCCCAAACTTTTCTTTAGATTCGTCGATTCATGAAGATTCAAGGTCAAGTCGTCCCTTGCAAAGGTTAATCGCTATTGTTGACCCGTTCGACCGTTGAAGAAGTCGGAGAGTTAGCAATCTCTTCCTCTTCATCCAATCCATACATTGCAGGCAACTTGTTTCCCGATCACTCACTCGCCATACTCTCTGTGCCCGAACTTTTCTTTAAATTTGTCGATTCATGGAGATTCAAGGTCAAGTCGTCCCTTGCAAAGGTTAATCGCTATTGTTGATCCTGTGTATTATGTTCTATTTATATTCTATTTTTGTTTCCATGGCTTACAACCTTTTTTCGGTTTGGGTTTTTCCAGCGGCGGTGGCCTGGGAACCCAAAAAACTCTGGTGATCGAGGATGTGCAGGTGGCGCCGCCGCAATCCGACGAAGTGAGAGTGAAGAATCTCTTCAGTGCACTTTGCCATACCGACACCTACACTTCGAGCGGTAAGGTATGTGCATTTTACGCCTGCATTGTGAACCGCTTAAATTGTTGAATTTTTGGCAATGACAGTAACAAAATTTCATTAGCCTTTCCTTGATGGATCTCAATTGGAATTTGGGTGAATCTGGATTGTTTAGAAACCTCATGTTTGTGGTATATCTTTTTTTTTTTTCTTTCAAATGTTACTTACATGAGTTATCAGGATGAAGGATCCATCAATTAAAATCGCACTTAGAAATGCAAAATTGCTTGGACGTTGAAGAAGCCAGAGTGAAAGCAACCTCTTCTTCAATGTGCATTTACTTTTAGGCAATGTTGATTGTTCTGATTCAGTGATTAATTATGTGTGTGTATCTACCTTTTCAGTTTCCATGATCTCTTGACATAGACTGTTCAATATTTTTTCATTTTCTTCAGGCTATGGACTGATCTAATTGAGTGAAGATACAAATTTCTTGACTGATCAATATATAACTGAAATCCCATTTTCAGAATCCCATTAAATTCAACAGTCTTTTAGCTGGACTAATTTTGATATTTTTGTGCAAATCACATGAAGAAATTTTACTGGTTAAGGCAAATAACCACACTCAACAAATTAGAGATGAGGCTTTCATTGGGGGAGTACCATATACAGATAATTCATGGAGGGCGTCTTTTGTGCAGCTCCATCTGTTTGCCTAGGGAAGAGTGATCCATATATAGCCTTAGGTAATTAATTTATTTTAGGTTTATAACATATTCCAACTCGGATAAATATGTTTTATATGGATGAAGTAGCTGGAAAGGGAAGCATGAATGTTAAACTTGAAAAGTTACAAGCATGCATGTGTGAATTAGTGTTAACATTTGGAAGGAATAGACACGAGTACCATAATGAGAGCGCATCTCATAATAAAACTGTCTCAAATTTTCAGGTGTACTTACAAAGAGGAGTTTAGTTCTCCCCAATGGCAAAAACATAATGCCCATCTTTATCATCAGATATCCATCAATTATTAGAAATAATCGAATTGATCACACAAGGCCCCCCAATGCACTATCCAAAAAGGTGAGCATTCTCTGTAATCTATCAATATAATAATATTTATGTGTGTGTACTTCTCAATTGGGGCAGTTTATACTGCCCTATATTTCAATACTCATAGAAGGGTGAAATAAAGAACAACAATAAAAAAATAGAGCAAGCTGCTCTGCGCTAGATAACTTTGAGCTTGGAAGTAAAGGTGAGATTTAAACAAATAATGTCTATATAGTTACTAATGTACTAATTCTTTGGGCTAATTTTCACCTTTAATAGTTATCTAGCACCAAATCTTTTTCCTGTGAATGTAGAAATCTTTACAATAATTAATTACCAATTTCACAAATATGAGAAGCATATTAGCAGAATGAAAAAAGATTAAGGAGGCCAATGATGTTTTGGTGGCTATTCTTGATCTCTCTGGCAAGGAGAAAACGGCAAAGTCTCCCAAACGACTCTTTTGTTCGTCCTTTTTCGTTTTCACATCTGGGTTTGTGCAGATTTTTGTTGAAAGTAAAGCATGCCGTGTTTATTTATGAATTAAGAATTTTAAAGATGAGGTGTGCATGAAAAATATGATGATAATTCAGGGTAAATGCTTTAATCAATGAATCCTCTACTAAATATATTCGTAAATGTTAAAATATTAAGTTAGTTAGGTTGGAAATTTTGATTCCATTTGCTCTTTGTCGCACAAGTTTTCTGGAAATTGGTGATGTTTGGGGTTAAGAAATGTGTGCCGGAGATAAAGTTCAAACAGTTTGAATTTTCTTTGATGCAACCAGTTTTAAGAATTTTTTCAAATTAGAGTTATTATATGAAGAATCTCTCTTAAATTCCTGTGTAATGCCAACACAATTTCCAGGCGTTCATAGCAAACTAAGACCAAGTGCAATATGTTGTGCCTTCAAACACAACCTTCAACATAGATAGAGAGGAATTTGTAGATTTTCAGTATCATGCTATTTGGTCATAATGAATAGTTTACTATGAAGCTTAGACTTTTTGGTTTTATTTAAGGGCTGGGTTTTGTTTTTTTATTAGAATTATTGTTTGATTGAAAATTCTCGAAGGTGCAACCAATATTTTCAGGAAATCTAACTTATGTGAGCAGAGGAATTCACCGGTACAGCACAGACGCAGCAGCACTTGAGGATCCAATTAAGCCCCCAGTTAGTGTACAATATGATAAGCTTCTCATCAATGGACAGTTTGTTGATGCAGCATCTGGTGAGCACTCTTATGTTAGAGAATCTACTCTTCCTTTAAGTTCATGTGCTAACTTGTTAAACCTTTTGAATCAGGAAAAACTTTCTCAACTTTGGACCCTAGAACCAGGGGTGTAAGTGCCCACGTTGCTGAAGGTGATGCAGAAGATATCAATCGAGCAGTTTCTGCTGCACGTAAGGCTTTTGACGAAGGGCCATGGCCTAAAATGACTGCCTATGTAAGCATCTCTCTGTCTCTCACTATAATCATCAATTGGTGCATTTCTATATTCATGGTGTTTAATTATATGTACGCATAATGCAGGAGAGACAGAGGATACTGCTGAGGTTTGCTGATTTTGTTGAAAAGCATAATGATGAAATTGCAGCACTCGAGACGTGGGATAATGGGAAACCTTTTGAATAGGCTGCTAAAATAGAAGTACCAATGTTTGTTAGGTTATTTCATTATTATGCAGGCGAGCCTTTAGGAGAGTGACTAAATACAAGTAAATGGAAATGTCTCTTGATAACATTTTGTATTTATGTCTTATTTTTTCAATCTATTCTTTATGTTATTTTTCTGTCATTGAACCCTGGACTCTCCTATTCCATTTTTATGCTTCATCAAAATGATTTTCCATCAGTTTCTTGCCCAGGCTGGGCTGATAAGATTCATGGTCTCACGATTCAAGCTGATGGGCCCCATCATGTTCAAAGTTTGCACGAACTAATTGGGGTGGCTGGCCAGATTATCCCGTGGAACTTTTCTCTTTTGATGTTCCCATGGAAAGTTGGACTGGCACTGGCATGTGGGAACTCCATTGTTCTCAAACTGCAGAGCATACTCCATTGTCTGCGCTGCTTGTATCCAAATTATTGCATGAGGTATGCTGCATAATAGCTGAGCTTTTTGTTAGTCCTTTTATATAAGGGGTTAGTTATGGTAGAATATTAACTTTGTCCCATCTATTTTTTACTTCACCAACATAATCCTGCAAATGCAGTTCTGAACATTTCTTTTTAAAGTAATATAGTATGATACTTTATGGCATTGATAGATGATATTGGTCTTGCTTGGACAGGCGGGCCTTCTTGATGGGGTTCTGAATATTGTTTCTGGTTTTGGTCCCACGGCTGGTGCTGCTCTTTGCAGCCATATGGATGTGGACAAGGTAATACCAGTTTAAAGATCTCTCTCACAAGTTTAGTCATGATTACAATTTCTTTTATGATAACTTTACAAATGAAAAGAGTCTTTTTGTTATTTTATTAACTGCCTGTGTTAACTATGCCACGTTTCCTCTATACCAGGAGTTTTGTGTGATCAAAGTAATAAATATTCTAGCGTTGTGCAGTTCTTATCAAGAACTCAAATAATCTTCATATTTGAAACTTTGTCAAGCCAAGTTTTGTCTCTTGTATTTTGAATGCAACGACATTGTGCAGATTGTAAAAACTATTAATTAATTGATAAATTACATATTTCACCACATTGTGATGTTCGCAGATTGCTTTCACTGGTTCAACAGAGACTGGCAAAATTGTTCTCGAGTTGTCAGCTAAAAGCAATCTGAAGCCAGTTACTCTGGAACTTGGAGGGAAATCACCTTTCATCGTCTGTGAGGATGCTGATGTGGATCAAGCTGTTGAGCTAGCATACTTTGCTCTATTCTTCAACCAGGTACAATTTTTTATCGGCCTTGCTAATCTGAGCTTAAACATCTAATCCGCCACATGGAACCCCTGCAGTGGCAATTCTGCTGTGCAGGATCAAGAACGTATGTGCATGAGAAGGTTTACGATGAATTTTTGGAGAAAGCAAAGGCAAGAGCCTTAAGGCGCACTGTTGGGGACCCGTTCAAGGCAGGCACAGAGCAAGGCCCCCTGGTATAAAGTCTTCTATTAGTCACAGTTTTAACATGCAACTGGTTTGCATTGTCTGTGTGTTTTTTAAACAATATTATATGTTTCATTAAAATGTATAGTTTGTTAGTTTCATATAAGAATATTATTGTTGGGAAAGGGAACTTCTCCTTTTTTATATATAAGATTCAAATGGTAGCCATGCTGCCAAATTATATATAAGATTCAAATGGTAGCCATGCTGCCAAATTTCATGTTGCATCTCTTCTTTATGAAATTTGGTTGTAAACAATTCCAAATTTCTTGGTGATTCAACAGTTTACAACTGCCAAATTTAGTTCTTGCTCTTCCTTATCCGGCGGCTATAAATCTCAAAATTAATGAATCAATGTTTAGTTTATGTACGTCAATTTTATTTACAACCATCTGTTATTCTAACTCTAATTTCAATTAAGGTAAAATTATAATGTTCTATATCTTTTGTTGTTTTATGTTATTTTCATCTTTTATCATCAGTATTATAATTGTTGTTCTACATTTCTTTTCTGGAATGACAATATCTTCATCCTGACGCCTATTTAAATAGAGATCTTTTAGTTATTTATTGGATTTAACATGCTTATAGTTATACCATTTCGCGTATTCTTTCGCACTTAAACCATGTTTATATGAACATGCCACAAAAGAGAAAATGAGGGGATTGATGCTGTTTACGATCTATATTCTACATAGAAAGGTGCTTTTAAAAATCAAAAGTTGGGTCACAACAACTTTAAAAAAAGAAAAAGCACTTATGACTGTAGAAGTAGAGAACTAAAACAGGTACTTAGATTGGTTCTGTAACTGAAAAGTGACATTATATACTTTATCACATAAAATCACAAATAAAATGACACATCCGACCAAAACTGCTGCACAAACACAACAATGTACACACACATATAGGAAGCCATGGGAGACTGAGGAAAGAGAGCATATGTACACATAAATGAAGAGAGCGAGACTGAGTAGAGAGAAAATGTAGAAGAGATAGAGAGGTAAAGGTTCCCTAAATCAATAATTGCGACTCGAATTCAGTAAATGTATTTAAACTGAACTATTGTATGTTAAGTTGGGATAGAAAGGAACTGTGGAATGTGGCCTGTCAAGTATTAAGTGTATCTCATGAGTATAATATAAGATTTTTTACTTGAAGACATGGGAATGGAAATGGAAAAGAATTTGGATACAGTTAGATACTGTATAGTTCATGTTTTGTGAATTTTTTTTTTAGTTCTGTAATTTTTTTTTAAGGAGAGTGAGTAAAACCAAGAAGTATTCTTTAGTTTAATAACTTCTATAAGCAGTACGACTTTTATGGGTATGTTATAAAAAGTAAAAACTCCGAACTCTCTTCTTTTTACTATAATAAAATTATTTCCTTGGCCGAAAAAGAAACTAAACATAATACCTAATTCTGCACCAAAAGATTAAAATGATATCTTTCTCACAAGAACTTGCAAGGGAGAGAAGCAGACATATTGAAAGTTCAATAACTTATCTTTAATTTGAATTTTGACCACATAGATTACACATTATAATAATATTAGTCATGTACCATTGAAAAGAAAAACGAAAAAAAAAATGAAACAACCTATACAATTTAAAAAAACGATGACTTGACAAAAAATATATATATACAACGATGGAAGCAATTAAGAGTTGAATTGGGATAGGAAAAAAAGCCAAACATATTTTGAAAAATGCAACAACATAAGACATAGGAGGACTATCAACAAAAAAAAAATGTAAAAAAAAAAAAACACCCAAGAATAACAAGAAATATAAACAAACAATTTAGGAACAACATAAAACTTTACAAATATATTTAACAAAAATACAACACTAAACTAAATATAAAAAATAAATATAAAAACTTAAAAAATAAACACACATTAAAAAAGCCCGTGCATTGCACGGCCAAAAATCTAGTAATAGTAATAGTTAAAAAAAATCAAGCCAATCACTCTATACCTACACTCTTTTTAATTGCTAAATTTTTTGTTGCTGAAGAAATGTTAAATAGAAAGGAATTTTACTCTGCAAATCATTCTCCCTCGTTTTCCCCTCCTCATCCGATGCCCTCGGCCGCTGATAATCGCCACCGCCGGCGCCACACAGCCACCCATCTCTCCCGCCTACTTTACACAGCCTCCACCAATTGGTCATCTATCCGCGCACCTAAAGGACCATGTTCCTCGAAACCCTCTTCAAGAACCCACCTCCCTCTCCTCCTCCCAGACTCGGTCCTTTCACTCACTTCCTCGACCGATTCGGCTCAGCCTGACTCTGCTATATCGTCACAGTCAAGAAACCCCACATCTTCCTCGACATCAACCATCAGGAGCATGCCTTCTTCGGAAACTTCGGCCGGTTTCCCATCCACAGTTCGAATTTCGACTGGTAAAGGCGGAGGGCCGGCTTTTGTAGGCCAAGTTTTCAGCATGTGTGACCTTTCCGGCACTGGGTTAATGGCCGTGTCAACTCATTTTGATATTCCTTTTCTATCAAAAAGGTATTGAGTACCGTTTCAGTACATGACTCTGGCTACCTTTGTCTAACCATAAAATCGTCTGTTTTCAATATAGTTTTCTGTAGAAGATGAATTTGCTAAATATAACGAAAAAATATTATTTGTT
Source organism: Prunella vulgaris (assembly GCA_026898435.1). Taxonomy (NCBI): domain Eukaryota; kingdom Viridiplantae; phylum Streptophyta; class Magnoliopsida; order Lamiales; family Lamiaceae; genus Prunella; species Prunella vulgaris. Next base: position 132,950 of record JAPKLY010000598.1, read on the forward strand.
TTATCCCTTTTCCATCTAAAAGGCATTGAATTCAGTTTTCCGTACATAGGGCTTTGTTTAGTCAACTTCAGTTTTTTTCAAGATAGAAAGGAAGAATGATAGCGATCTTTGGAGCTGATAATACACTTATTTTAGCTTTAGTTTCCTCTTGAAATAGGGTAATTACTTTGGCTCTTCATGAAAAGATTTTAAATCAGGACACCTTAGGTATATGGATAGACTTGGCGTTGTGATTTGTGAAATTCCATATGCTTAAAGTTTTCTGAAGTAGCTGGATGAGGAATAATAATGTGCACTGGCCTGTATTGCGTAGGAATGTATGTTTAATGATTTAATATATTGGAAAATTATAATGGTTGCTTGTATTTACCTGAACAAGTTAAGATGAAAATGCATAAACATTATATTCCGTTGTGATTACAGCTAAAAACAGTTGCTTTTCCTATTTGAAAATTAACAATAATATGTCGTCACTAGTCAGTAAATTCAAAACCAAGGCTCAAAAGCAAATCACAAATGCTTTTTTACATGAAATCAGTTCAGCACAACCAAATGAAATAGTGAAGTGGAAGTTTAGTACATGAACATCAGTGCAAAGTTGGAACAACATATGGTTTACACCCTGTGGATAGTATACTCGTAATTTCCGGTTGCTTCATGAAAATCTGAGATTGTTTTTTCTTTTGAATCTTGATTTGTTATTGTTGTACTTTGTTTCCTGGTTGAGGGGTTGAACTGGGATTGACTGGTTTGATATCCTATGCAAGTTGCTGTTTTAAATAACACACTTCTTTTACTTCTGTGCATGTATTTACTGACATAACTTTATCTTGTATTGACAGAACACCTGAGTGGCTAAAGAAGATGTTCGCAGCAGTCACTAAGAGTGAAAGAAATGGCCCCGTATTCCGTTTCTTCATGGATCTGGGTGATGCCGGTATGGCTTAGTAGCACAATCTTTTTCTCCACTTTTTTTTTTCTTTCCTACCCTGGAGTCCATTCTCCTAGCCATCTTGATGGCCAATTATATACCTATATAAAAAAAAGAATTAGAAATTTTTGTGACAAAGAGAATTTAAGGGATCAAAATCCCTTCCTAGGAATGCAAGCACTGAGACTTAGAGGATGACTGCATCAATTACAATCCATAGCTATGTCTGAAAACTGATGTCTGCATGTGTGACTGTGTTCGTTTTGGGCTGTAGGAGGATCGGAAAATCCTGGAATAGTATAAAGGTGAATTTGACTTTTGTGTATGTTTAATTGATAAAATGTATTAGGGTAGGATTGAGAAAAATAAAAAAAATATAGTGAACAAGTAAGTGTGAAAAATATAGGTGTGTGTTACAGGGAAAAGTATAAAGTATTAAAGAGAATATAAGAGAGTAGGTATTATAGGTTAGTAATATGGTGAATTTTTAAATTTAGCTTGAATTATCCTCCAAAAAAACATTCATTGGGATTTTTGAAGTACAATATTGCTTTGCTAATCAAGAAACAAACACACCCTCCTCTGAGCAGACAACCAATAAGCAACTCTAGGTCTTATTATCCACTTTATCCCTTATTATCCACTTTGAGAGTACAGAGGTCCAAATGTTCATACTTGGTTGATCTAGGTCTTAAATTGAGATGCACACTGGTCCACATGTTCATATTTGGTTGATCTTGGTCTAAAATTTTGATGCATTGTGCAGTTGCATCAATTGCTATAGCATTTAGTAGTTGTTTTGACACACTTTCTATATTCTTCTTTAGATGTAGGCTTGAGATGATGAATTTTCTGTCACTTTGTTCCAGTTTCTTATGTAAAAAAGCTCAATATACCCAGCGGGGTGGTTGGTGCATGCCGTCTTGATATTGCATATGAGCACTTCAAGGTACTAGCTCGGTTAGTTTCTGTTTCCAATCTATATTATGCTTCTTCTTCGAAAATAATCTTGTCTATATGTTTCGTGAATCCTGTAAAATGCCAGGATAGGACAAATCTATTAAATTTAAATTCCAAAATCCAAAATCTTTAGTCTTGAATACTGGTTATGTTTCCTGCAAGTTGTTCTTGAATGGGAAACAGAGGAAAATTAACCTGCTTAAATTTTATTGGAGCATATTATAGAGTTGTATTACCGGGAATTTGTCCCATTGTAAAATTGCCTATTTGGAATAATTTCTTGTATGTCTCATGCAATGCAGGAGAAACCTGACTTGTTTCAATTTGTTCCGAATGAAAGACAGGTTAGACACATCCCCAAGCTGTCCATTAGAACTTGTTTAGAATCTTCAGAACAAGTATTTTATCCCTTGATTACTGCTTTCAGGTCAAGGAAGCAAATAAGCTTCTCAAGACTTTACCAAACGCTGATAGGAAAAGCAAAGTGGAGGGTGTTCCCGTTTTTAGTGCCCAAAACTTAGATATTGCTATAGCAACAAAGGATGGCATCAAGTGGTGAGTTATATACACTTAATGTAAGTTTGTAATCTGCCATTTGTTTTGGTAGAAAGTATAGTACTCAATTTTTTGTTAGAGCTATGATGGTAGGAGTAGTGGAAATAATGGAATTATATAAGTAAACCCTCAAATGAGGCTCTTCAAAAGAGGCAACAGGGATAAATCCCTGCCACAGAGAATAATCTCTGCCCTCAACTGATTGTTGCTACAATGTTCTTGGTCGTACGATATTTCTTAGATTTAGGAAACAAAGACTTAAATAGACTCTATATGTAACCCAACTTAAGCTCTAAGAAACACAAGTCCATGGGCCTGTTTATTTAACCTAGACTAACTAAAAGACTAAACATAAGTTGAAGACTAGTTATAACAATAATAATTTTATGTTCCGCTTTCATATTATTTTCTGTGATGCGTCACTCTTGTTCTCTTCATCTAAATTGCATATATCTGATAAGGATCATAAGTATGCTACGGCATCTCTTGTTTCAAATATACCCAAAATCTACTACATCAAGATGAAATAAAACTATCCGTTATATCATTTTTTACATGGACTATCTGGCTAATTGATTCTGAATGTTTTTAGGGATTTAGGAAATATTTGTTTTTTCTTATTAGTTTTGGGCTTTTTTTTTTTGGAGAGTTTCTCATTCTCTGATATTCGTGACATTGTCTTTATCAGGTACACTCCTTACTTTTTTGACAAAAACATGCTAGATAACATTCTTGAAGACTCAGCAGATCAACATTTCCATGCATTAATTGAAACACGAAATCTTCAACGCCGGCGAGATGTTGTTGATGACAGCCTCCCAGCAGAAGCTGTTGAAGAGATGGGTGAAAGCATGTGGGATCCTCCAGAGGTATAAATATGCTCATCTGCTGCAAGATATCATAATGCCAGGTTTGATAACATAGAAATTACAGAATGATCCTTCTTGTTAGGCTAAATTCTAGGTTTGAACAAATTGGGGATTAAAGTCAAATTGGTCCGATAATTTTCTATTTTTTCTCAAATAGTCCCAATTTAGTTAAAATCAATGTAGTCCCGCAATTTTTGAATTGCACCATTTTGGTCCCCCATAACTTTCTGTTTTTTCTCAAATAGTCTCAATTTAGTTAAAATAACCAATTTAGTCTCATAACTTTTTGAATTGCACCATTTTTGTCCCATTATTGCCGGAGACTCAAAAATTCGCCGAACTTTGTCATGTGCAAGTCACATGGTTATTAAATTTGGGGGAATTCGGTCGTGATGATGACATGGATCCTAGGTGGAAAATAATATTGAATAAAAAAAAGAAATTCGAAAAATTAAATGTAGTTGAAATTGCAATCAAATTACAATGACATTAAACTAATATTCAACAAAATTAAAGTCAAATTACAATGCGCAAAATTATATCTGAATTAGTACAGAAGAATTATCCCAAAGCAATGAAACTAAACTCAAATTAAAAGCAATGAACATACTTATCCCAATAGTTGTAAACCCTACTTTCTAAAAAGAAATCCCAATTCCCCCTACAGAAGCTATACCTCTTCCGACAATAATTGTAAAAATATAGTGTTGTTTGTGGCATTTGGATTGTGCATTTACACCAGAATACAAACAAACATTTGAGATGCATGAACCACTTGACTGTAACGTAGAAACAAAGAAAACAACTGTAAGCTCACAATAAACAATAACTAAGAATATTAATTTGCTTAGTGGACACTTTTCACAACCATAGAATCTTAGCCCTACATTATCGTCGTTCCAGGAGATTGTGATGGTCGTTAGTCAACTGCAAAGACATCTTAAACTCTCTGATCTCCCACTACCTTGAGACATTTCTTCAAAGAAAAATTCATTCGCAGAAGAGGACTTCTTCTATTAGGGTTTTTTATTTTGGAAAAATGAATGATCGATTAGAGTTCTTGTGTTGGGGCTTCTACTATTAATAACCAGCTGATTTTATGTTCCTATGATTTTCGGAAAAAAAAAAAAAAAGTGATTCTAAGAAATAGGAGAATAACAATTTTAGGTTAGGACCATTAGATGGAAATTAGAAAATAATCTGTATTTTATAGACATTAATTTCCACGGAAGTAGCCCCCGGATTTAATGACCATGTGACTTGCACGAGACAAAAACGACGATGATTTTGTGTCTCCGTTGATAGTGGGACGAAAATGGTGAAATTCAAAAAGTTACAGGATTAAATTGATTTTTTTAACTAAATTGAAACTATTTTGGTAAAAAAAGCAGAAAGTTATGCGACCAAAAGGGTGCAATTCAAAAAGTTGCAGACTAAATTGATTTTTTTAACTAAATTGAGAAAAAACTGATTGTTATGGAACCAAAATGACTTTAATCCAGAACAAATTGCATTGATCCCTTCCTCTTTTCTCTACTTCTCTCTTACCTTTAGAACTCCAAATCTTCTTCTCCTGAAATCGATATCTCCCAACAAAAAATTTCTCCCAAAATCAGTTTAACCACTTCCTGAAAATCAGTTTCTCCCTAATCAAAATTTCACAAGTCCAGATTCTCAAGACTTAGAAACCAAACAAACGACTCCTACCCACTTCCATTGTTCTTTTCTTCTCTCTTGATTAACCCCCAAACTTTTTCTTTCTGAGTAACGATAGATGAACGAGAAGTGGTGGAAGAAACTGCAGTCTTGTTCTTCATGAGACTCTGTTTGTTCGAGAGAAATTAGGCAAGGTGAAGTAGAAAGAGAGCAGGAAACTGGAATTTTTTTAAGACTAAATACAGTGTCAATCTGAGAGAAATGAAACTGGGTAAAGAGGAATTTGGAATGAGGAATTGCTTAACTATTTTTCTTTGCTGGGTTTGAAGAATTCAGAATGAGGATCTTGAGGGCACAATTGTAGATGGTAACAAATGAGCGTATTTATGTAAATATTCAGTAATACAACAATCAAACTCTCAATTTAACATTTCCAATGTGAACATGGGATGTATAGTAGAAAATCTTCCCTACTCCATGTGAAGCTCCCCCCCCCGTCCCCCGTCCCCCGTAAACACAGCCATAGTAAACTAAATGCTTTGGTCAAGTGACAACACATATTTTGTTTACTTGGAATTTTCTGTTTGATAGGTTCAGGAAGTTCTTGATGAGATTGGTCATCCTGGTATTCCCTTAAGTGTTGTATCAAAGGCTGCTGAGATTCAGCTTCTATATGCTGTTGACAAAATTCTCCTTGGCAATAGATGGTTGCGTAAAACCACTGGAATTCAACCCCAATTTCCATATATGATTGACTCATTTGAGAAGAAGTACGTCTGAATACCTTTTCCTCACTATATTGTTTTCTCCTGCTGGCTGCTGCTTTTTTTTTCTTAGAGCTGGAATTCTATATGTTGAAAGAATCACAACCTGGAGTTTTTTTAATTTACTTGATTTAAGTTTACGTTTATTGTATTTTATGTTTGAGGAAGATGCTCAACTTTTTGCAGGAGTGCTGCTTCTTTTCTGAGAGCTAAAAATCCATCCCACCTAATTTCCAACTCCGAATTTGGGGAAGATGCTCAACTCAAGAGTCCGTCCACTTTAGAGATGGAATTGAAGGATGATAAACAAAGACGAGCACTGAATTTCCAGTTCCCTTTTGGAGATTGGTCCAGTCACCCTTGGTTGAAGCAGCATGAAAATCAGCAGAACCTGTTAGATGCAAGGTTTTGCAGTTTTTTTTTGGCACAATGCATTAATAGGACTCTAAACTATTTAACTTTTGTTTCGTTAGGTTCCTAAACTATTTATTAAAAAAGAAAGGCCCTTTAAGTATCAAAATTCGAGATGAAAATTGACGGAATCTTTGAAAGCTATTATAGGTACCATCATCTGACGAATTAGGGTTAAAATGGCTTGCACAAAACACATCTGGATATTAGTAAAATTTGAATATATGTGTATGTGTATATATGTATTATTTAATGGGATCATTTACATTAATATAAGAATTTCTTCAATCTTCATCTCAAGAGAGCTCATGAAATTAAATTTTGGGGACCTATCGAAATAAAAGTTATAGTTTAGAGATCTTTTGATGTATTATGGTATTTTATTTTTATTTATGTTACGACTCTCATGGGCACAGATCCTGTATAGTTGTGGTGTGAAATGGCTTGTTTCACACATGGAATCAGTTTCGTACAAGCTAATTGGTAGCATTAGGAAGGAAACTGATTTCATGTCTTAAATAGTAACACTTCAAACCACATCAGCAGCAGTGGATCTGTTTCTGATTTTCTTGGTTCTCTTTGTAATGAAAATTCATCCTTCTCCAATACAGAGATTCAAATTCGAGCAGGCAAGATAGAGGACAGGAGGCACAATCATCGCCATTCCTCCCAAAGATTACGATGGTTGGAATATCAACAGGAGATTCTGGGAAGATGAGCAAAGCGAATCTGAAAAAGATGATGGATGATTTGACCAAAGAACTGGAGAAGGCAGAACAGGTAAATCAAGCTAATAACGAGTCGCTGATGGATGAGAGGGATCCGCTGTTTGTGGCCAATGTTGGGGATTACTATTCTGGTGTTTCCAAAACTGGTTCAGCTCGATGGGTTCGAGGAGGATCTTTGTAAGAAAGCTGATTATTTTGTCCAAAATCAAAGGAAAATATGTACATTAATTTGAATTAGAACATGTGATTAGATCCCATGGTATGGTTTAGTTTCAGTAGAGATGAGCACAAGCTGAAAGCAGACACAGATGATTCTTGATTATAATCATAATTCTGTCCGTAGCAATCTCATAAACGCATGATAATGATACTCAATTTTGAGCGGCTTGTGTGTGAATTAGTACGTATCAAATAACTTTTGGTTAATCTCAAAATAAATCAACAATTTTTTTTTTTTTCAAATTACAATATATTTTTTTTAATTTAATACACCATCTTTTAAGTTTTGTAATTTAAAACATTCAATAATTAAGAATTAAATGATGCCGCTACAAGTAATGTCACATAAATATCAATACAGACACCAATATAATTTATTTTTTAAATGAAAACAATATCTTTAAAATACATTTCAAATTATATTGCTAGACACCAAATATAATTTATTTTTTAAATGAAAATAACATCCTTAAAATACATTTCAAATTATATTTCTTGGACCCGTTTATTAAGAGGAAAAATAAAGGAATTGATCCATTTTTCCTCTTTATTTCGTGTTTGTTATATTATATTGATTTTCTCTCAAGCTTTGTAAATACCTAAATCTGCTATCCATTTTTCCTTAAATATTTGTTTATCGATCACACCTCAAAGATGAAATACATTTTCTCATTTTTAATCCCACGTGACAAACATCGAAATATAAATTATATCAAAATTAAATTCTATATTTTATGATTCGCAATCCCTTCATTTCACACCCTCCCAAACAAATAGACTCCTACAGTAAAAACATAGTTTAACTAATGACATTATTTTAATTATAAAAAATCATAATTTTATTTATTAATGTATACATAGATTTTATGTGGCATGTCCGACAATCATGTTATTTAATTATTAACGAAAAAATGATCAGATATTTTAGATTACAAAATTTATAAAGGTGATGCATTAAATTGCAAATAAAAAAAGTACATGTTGTAATTTATAAAAATTATAAATTTCGTGCATTTTTTTGCCACTAATCCAATAATAACTCATTAATTGTCAATTTAATGAAAAGAAAGGAAAAAGAATTAGAGTTACCGTCGAAATAAGGTTAAACGAAATTAAAAAAATATTAAAAAATATATATTACAACAAAACAAGGGCCCAACCGGGTTCGAACCGGTGACCTATTGATCTGCAGTCAATTGCTCTACCACTGAGCTATGGACCCTTTGATGTTAAAGCATTCTTTCTCTCCTCTTAAATCAATATATTTTTTGAATATAGTTTGAATTAGGCAATTTTTTTTTAAATAATGCACTTTTCAAACTAAATTATCAAAGTAGGGATAAAACTGTGGCTTTTATGGAATTAAAACCAGTCGGTAGTCTAAGTACCGACTGGTGACTTGTGTTTCCAGTTTCATGTTTAGTTGGTAGGTGCCTTCAAGTAATGTTTGGAAATTCGTGCTAGTTTGACTACACACATCACTTGACAACAAAAGATTATTTTATTAATTAATTTCTTTAAAGCAAATGGGGGAATTTAGACCACATATTAATTAAAGATTTTACTTTATCAATCTTAATTGTATTGATATTGATATCAGAACAAATTTATTTAAAGACTAATTAAATAAAATTTCCTTACTTTTTTTAAAACTATTTCACGCAACCCAATTCATTAATTTTTTTTTTTATTTTAACATATTACTTTATATATTAAAAATATATTATATACTAATGATGCTTAATATATCATAAATAATATTAATAAATGATTAGAATATAATATAAAATTTAAAAATATTATATATGAAATGCATACCTATTAACTATTACTCCCTCCGTTCAGGGTATTTTTCCCAAAAAAATATGGGCACACAGATTAAGAAAAATATAGAATATGTGAGTGTGAAGTTACTTAATAAAATATAAAAAGTGTACTTTACTGACTTTTGTGAGTGTAAATTATTTCCTATTTAAGGTAGGAAAAAAGAGTTGGGATGGAGGGAATATTATTTAAAATATTTAATTCTTTAACTTTTAATATGTATATAAGATATTAATATTTTAATAATCAAAGCACTAATCATACGCGATGCATATAAAAAAAAAAGTAGTATTAATTTTTAGGGTTCGACAAAAGAAAGTATTAATTTAATATTATTATTTCACTGTTTTTATTTTAATTTAGAAGATAATAATATTTGAATAATATTAAGTATTTTACAATTTTTCTATGCAGTTTATATTGGTGTTTGTGTTTGTCACTGAAAAGTGTCACTAAATCAGTAAAAATTACAATATAATTTAATTTTTTATATAAGTATTTAATTATTTTGTACGTGGAATATACTTGTTAAATAATAATTATGTTGTGTATGTATATAGTGTTGTTAGAATGTTAGAGTAGCACACTAATTCTTATCACGGCTTATTCTATATTATTTCCTTTTTTTAAAATAAATTATTTAATTTTTTTAACATAACTTAATTACTCTATAAAAAATAAATCATGTAAAATTTTAAAGTAAAAGTTAATTATAAATGATGTTTTAAAAATAATTTTTCCAAATAGAGAGAAAGTTAGAAAGGTTTACATATGTATAGTTGTGCACACAATACTTATGTAATATAAGTTCGATTATTCTAATTAAGACTAATGTAAGTTTTAATTGATGTTAATTTGATTATTAAAATATTAATATCATACATATTAAAAGTTAATTTTCTGTCAAAATATGGCATTTCATATATAATATTTTTAAATTTTATATTATATTCTAATCATTTATTAATATTTTTATGATATATTATGCATCATTAATATATAATATATTTTAATATATAAAGTAATATGTTAAAATTAAAAATATTAATGAATTTGGTTGCGTGAAATAGTTAAAAAAAATAAGGAAAATTTATTTAATTAGTCTTTAAATAAATTTGTTTTGATATCAATATCAAAACAATTAAGATTGATAAAGTAAAATCTTTAATTAATATGTGGTCTAAACTTCCCCAGTTGCTTTAAAGAATTTAATTAATAAAATAATTTTTTGCTGCCAAGTGATGTGTGTAGTCAAACTAGCACAAGTTCTCAAGCATTACTTGAAGACACCTACCGACTGAACATGATGTACGAAAGATGAAATTGGAAACACAGTCACCAATCGGTACTTAGAGTACCGACTGATTTTAATTTCATAAACCCCACAGTTTTATCCCTACTTTGATAATTTAGTTTGAAAAGTGCGTTATTTAAATAAATTTGCCTTTGAATTATGTTAAGTAAATGCAGCTGGAAATGAAGGGATTTTCTCTCAAAGGGGAAGTGAGAACTTTTTGAGTCCGACAAAAATTGTGTAGAGGCATTGGACATTCTTTAATGTGAAAATTGAGCATTTTTGTCTAGACTCCCTCAAAGAAATTAAGATTCATGAACGTTATAAAAAAGATTATAACATGACGCAGCTCGTAAAATTTTGAATAAAAAAATATATATAATGAGAAATATTAATAATCATTTAAAAAAAATAATACTCCCCCGTCCCAAAAGACTTTGCATACTTTCTATTTTGATTTGTCCCACAAAAAGTTTGCATGTCTAAAAGTGGAAATCATTTATTAAACTCTATTCTCACAACAAACATATAATATTCATAAAAATGTACTTATTATACCTTTTTCTTAAACCGCGTGCCCAAAAAACACCGCAATGTCTTCTGGGATGGAGGGAGTAGTTCATGCAAAAGAAAAATATTACTTCCTCCATCCCACTATAAGTTGCTCATTTTGTTATTATCGTCCGTTCTACTATATGTTGCTCATTTGTTTTTTTACCGTTATTATAATACTAATACTTTTTATACTATTCTTATTACATTTTCACTTTTCTCCATCACATCACATGTACTATATCAATATTTTTGATCCTTTTTAATCTTAGAAGGTGTTTGGTAGAGAGTATAAGAGATATAATATGAATTTTTGTATTGACTTATCTTGTTTGGTAGGAGATACAAATTTTATATGTACACGGTTTTTATACGGCCGACCCTGTAAAAAAAGAGGTCATATTACACATTTTTCAATGTTCACAATGTAATAAATTATCTCACCTTCCCCACCTTACAATTTTTGTATGGCTTGAATAGTAACTTTTATTTTTATATATCTACATATTACACAGTACCAAGTGAAATTACTTTCTTTCTATATATTACACCCTACCAAATAATATTTATATATATGAATTTTACTTACAAAATTTGTAACCCCTATAGCCTACCAATCACTACCTTAATGCCCAAAAATTGTGAGCAACTTATAAGGGACGAAGGGAGTAGTACTTTGTATGATGAGTAATATTATTATTTTTTAAAATATATAACTAATTTTTTAATCATACAAAATAATTACTCCCTCTGTTCCACTATAAGTTGTTCATTTTGTCATTTTCGTCTGTTCCACTATATTGTTGCTCATTTGTTTTTTTTTTTTTTTACCTTTTTTGGAAATAACTATTCACTTCTTTATTATTATTTTCAATACTTTTTACACTATTCTCATTACTTTTACACTTTTTCCCATCACATCACCTATATATCATATTAATATTTTATACTCTTCTTAATATTTGTGCCAAAAAGTAACGAGCGACTTATAGAGGGACGGAAGGAGTAATATTTATCATTAAATAAGTTGATATATATATTTCACCAAATATAAACCCTACTTTATTGAAAAACTAGAACATTCCTTAACATAAAAAATAGATAAAAAATCATTAATGACTTTTCACTAAAACGATGTAGCAGCCAAAAAGGTTGCAGAACCTAAGGTAAATGCATTCCAACTCTTGAAATCTAAAGATGTTAGATGCCACCAACCATGCGTTATGCATACCACTTTTATAGCCTCCATTTTAGGGAGCAGAAAGGTTTTCTGGTTTACCACTATATATTCCTAGATTGGCCACTTCATTCTTTTTTAAATGTGAGAACAATAATTAATGTGATCTATGTGAAAGTGAAACTAAGTCAAAATACATCAATTAAAAGAAGATATCAAATCGGGTAGTCAACAAGTAGATAAGTTGTGATTAAATTTGAAGTTATCTGGTATAATATTACACTATCTTACACAAAAAATATCACGAATTACTGTTTAAAAGAATATTATGCGACAAGTTAAGTATATATATAGAGTCAGTGCTTATCATTATAATTACTTTAGTATAACGGAATATTTTGAAATGACATTAACCAATATTGCGTGTACGTTGACAAAATAAAGAGTAAGTCTCCTGTGCACCAATTACACGGTGCAATTCAAGTTCATTTTTAAAAAGTTAAACAGTTTATAACTGAAAAGTTAAACAGTTTATTACTGAAAAATGTATCTTTTATAGTTTAACTTTTGAGTAATAAACTGTTTAACTTTACAGTTATAAACTATTTAACTTTTTAAAAATGAACTTGAGTTGCACAGTGTAACTGGTGCATACAAGACTAACCCTATAATAAAATATTTAGATTATAGGTGTAAAGTTCCTTGTATGAGAATAAACTTAAAATGTATATATAAAACTTGTTCCTACTTCCTAAAGATTGAAACCAACCATATTGCTATTGGCCATTATGCAATGTGTCAAGTCAAGTTGTGAAAAGAGGGCCACAATTCAAAGAAAAGGGCAAAAAGAATATGGAGAAGTGGCTATGGTGCTATGCTACCAATATGCATTTGCCCTATTTGCATGATAAAAATGGGCCCCCCTTTTGACTTTTTCCAAAAAGTCAATGCAAAAGGAAGAAGACATTTGAAGCCATTAAACCCTAAACGCACTTACTTTTTTTATGTATATGTGTTTTAATTAAGGCTTTTTTATTAATGAAATTTAAAAATGGGTTAGGTAGTAAGTGGGCAGATATCTGCATCCATTCTACTGTATAATTAGATCTTATCTCTATACATTTAAATGCATCGTATAATCCATTCTATTGTATAATTAGATCTTATCTCTATACATTTAAATGCATCGTATAATTATTTTTTGAGTAGGTACTGTGTGAAAGTGGTTCATATCATGAACCATTTTTTAATAAAGCAAAAAAATAAATTAATAAATATAAACCTTGTATAAAAAAATTGTTTATATTATGAAACTGATTTATATAATATTTTGCCTTCTTTTTTTATTTATGTAATTAATTTGACAAAGAAAAAATCTACTTTTATACACTTTAAAAAAAAAAAAACTAATTCGTTGGAATCTCAGATGAGTAAGTTTTATGAATGTGGTTTATGATTTGAATTATGATTCAATTTTTGATTTTTTTTTCAAATTCTTGAAGACTTGATACTTTCAATACAAATATTATAGCAATGTAACATTTGTATTAAATATGAATCACTTAAAAAAATAAAAAGAATTTATTATTGATGATACCATAAATAATAGTATATGATACACCTAACCCGACTCTTTAAACTTTATTTTTCTAAACAATTTTATGGGTTCACTTTAAATGATAATACCGTCTATTCCCTATAAACATGCATTTTTAGAAAAAATAAATAAATATTGTTTTATATGAGACTATCTCATTATATGAAATCGATATAAAATATGTTATTTATTAATTAAAAATTTTTCACTTTTTAAAACGTGATAAAATTTAAAAAAAGGTGATATTATTTTTATTAAAAGTAATTATTACTTTTTAAAAAATGTTATCATATATATTTTGAAATTTTCAAAAAGTGATAAATTTTTTTATTAAAAGTGATTATCAGTTTTTAAAAAAAGTTATCATATTTAATTATAATCCTATCATTTTTTTTTTCAATCTCATGTCATTTGACGGTCTCACACAGAAATTTTCTCGTCAATTAATTATTTCAGCAAGTCTCTTGTAAGACTTTTTGTATTATGAAATATCATTACATGTATTCACTTATATTATTATTGTGATTATAATTTATAAGTATAATGTTATTAGTGAATGCATACAATTAATAATATAACAAAATACTTATAGTGATATTAATTTTATACTACATATATATAACTTATTTATATGAGATTTTATGTAGTTATTTGTGACTTCCTATTATAAATGTTGGATATATAAGTTAATCATGTGACCATTTTCTTATAATTCATGATACATAACATTTAGAAACCATTCCCGAATACAAGATTAGGACAAATAATCCTGAAATCAAATTTGCCAGAAACTAATTGACAACTCACATACGACATATAGAATGAGTTAATTTAAAAACACCACTTCAACTCGGAAAATTTTGAATTTGTTCTTTCCATTATTATCACCAAAATAACATAACATATAGTATTAATTAATGTTATAATATAACACAGTTTATAATTAACACACAAAATCCGATTTCTCTATTTGGACAAAAGAAAACCTTTGATTTTCCTTTGTGCATGAATATCATTATCAAATCTTGCAGCAAAATGTTGAAAAGGCAAAAATATCAACTTCTAGAGTGCTCCAAACACACCGGGGGGGGGGGGGGGCGGGCCGCTCTCTCTCTCTCTCTCTCTTATATAATGCACAGTAAAATTCTCACACAACACACACTGCCATAGTGATAGTATACATTTTTTATTACATAAAAGTCAGCGCCGTCCTACATCCCTCCATCACCCTCTCTGTCTCTACCCCTGTCTCTGTCCCTGTCTCTCTCATCACCACGATACACCAGAGAATATTTGAAATTGAGCAAAAGACACAGAATTAGAACATATACATATATTCTGATGGATGATGACTGGGATCTCCATGCGGTGGTCAGAGGCTGCGCCGCCGCCCTGAGCTCCACCAGATCCACCACTCCCACCACCGACAACAACCCCCCTCCAACTTTCCCCCCCAATTCCCCTTTCCCTTCTCTCACACACGATGCCGATCCTTTCCAAGGCTTGGAAGAAATCTACCAGGAACTCACCGCCCACCCTCCGCCGCCGCCACCCCCCACCACCACCGCCCCTGTCTACCAACCCCATCAAGAAATGGCCCAAATTGCACCGCCCTTCCAAATGAACATGCAAAGATTCCCCGCCGCAATTCGGCCACGACGGAGGTTAATTACTTTCCTTTTCTCTTTTTGTTTCATTGATATCTCTCTAGAAATCATGAGAGAGAAAGCGATGACGTGGCGCGTTTCCTCAGGAAAAATCAGCAGACCAAATTGGTCCGCCAAATGACGCAAGAAGAGCTCTCTGCTGACTCATGGGCGTGGCGGAAGTACGGTCAGAAGCCCATTAAAGGCTCCCCCTATCCAAGGTTGATTTTATTCTGCTCCAACATTAAAATTGTTTTTCCGATTTAATAATTAATCATTAAATTTTGAAAAAGGGGTTGGAAATGATTTTAATTTTTAATATCATCTTTCGTCTCAAATTAAAAGATTCGGTTTTTTTTTGTAGGAACTATTACCGGTGCAGCACATCAAAAGGCTGCGCCGCCAGAAAGCAGGTTGAGCGCAGCCCGGACGACGCCGGAATCTTCGTCGTCTCGTACACCGGAGAACACACTCATGCACGGCCAACTCACCGGAGCTCACTCTCCGGCAGCACTCGGAACAAACTCGTCGCCAGAAATAATGACGCGCTTTTACTTAACAGAGGTACGGCTTCCTCTGCACTGCCTTCCGCCTCTAGCTTGTCCCCCTCCACTCCGTCAATGGGCGGCGATGCCCCGGAGATGGCCGAGGAGGAAGAGGCGGGCGGCAGCGACAACCGGCTTCCGAATGATATGATGAATGACGACGACGATATGTTTAGAGGGTTTCAAGATTCCGATCACTCCAGCGGTGGCGGTGGAGACTTGTTTTCGGGTGGCTTGCTGTCGTCTCCTCCGTGGTCGCCTGGGAGCGCCACCACATACAGCGGCGGAGGCGGCTGCTGAGGTGGATAACAAAAATAATTGCGAAGATCCACCTTCGCCACCAACATTTCCTATTTTCTAAAAAAAAGAAAAGAATTCCAATTGATTTTAGTGTAATATCTTGTTCTAATTATAGAGCTTATTGTTGGGATTATTACGTATAAATAAAATGGTGGATTTAGCTAGGCGGCCCTTATATGTTTCATATTCAATTCCTTAATTAATTAGTTGCTTATAATTAGCAATCAAGTGAGTGATTAATAAACTCCTAATTAATTCCATGCATAGTTATATATAGTAGTAATATTTGTATTTATAGCCATCCACAGAGCGGCCCAAACTCAGTATAATCATTTCAGTGACGCTTAAATTTTCAACGGTAATAAGAAATTTTATTTTTCTTGTTTACCCTTACATATATTGAATAAGAGTTTGTGTTCATGATGGTGCTCCAATTTTAGAATAAATTGACAAAAAAGAAAATTGTTGATTGTGGTATGGAGGATTGATTAAGAATGATGATTATAGGGTGAGATGATGGTAATCAAACGAGGGTAATAATTATTTTATTTAAGAGAAAAATCAATATTGTGTACCTCATTTATTCTTATTATATAATTACTATATATTAAATCTCATTCCTATTACCATAGAAGAATTTTCATAACAACTCTCTCATATATATATATATATATCGGTAGGCCTTGTATTATCTTGTGATGGAGAACTCTCTATGTATTTGAATTTTGACATGATTAGACAACTACGAGATGTCTGCGGACTGAGGCTGCAGGTTCGTGGTCGCCGGATCGAGGAGGAGTTTGTCTCTGAGCCGAGTTCTCTTCCTGCTATATATATATATATATATATATATAATCTGATGGTCACCTGCAGCTTGTCTGAAGGGGAGTGGCTAGAGCTGTTAAAATAAATGAGCCGCTCGTGAGCTCGGCTCGGCTCGTTAAGGCTCGACTCGACTCGGCTCGATATGTTAAACGAGCCGAGCTGAGCCTAAAAAAATACTCGTTTGCTTAACGAACTCGGCTCGGCTCGACTCGGTAGGCTCGCGAGCTGCTCGGTAGGCTCGAAAAATAGAGGTTATTTTATAAATATTATATAATTTAGGGTATAAAATATTAATATTTTACATAATAATACAATTCATATTCTCAAATCACTCATACTGGTGAATTGATGATAGTTTTAGCTTTATTGTTGTTAAAATAAACGAGCTGCTCGTGAGCTCGGCTCGACTTGGCTTGTTAAGGGCTCGACTCGACTCGACTCGAAGTGTTAAACGAGCTGAGCCGAGCTCAAAAAAATACTCGTTTGATTAACGAGCTAGGCTCGGCTCGACTCGATAAGCTTAACGAGCCGAGCCGAGCCAAGCCTGACACTACTCGGGCTCGCTCGGCTCGTATAACAGCTCTAGGAGTGGCCTTCCCTTCCTCAAATCAATAGAGTTTGGATCGAAAAACAGTTCGATTAACGAATTCGGGTGGCAGTTTAATTATAGGGAGACAATTCAAAATACTCATTTTCAACTTCCAAAAATTTATTTTACCCATTTTAAATATAAATAACTTTTTCTATCCATTTTCAATTTAAAACAATCTTTTTTACCCATATGACCCACAAACATTATCATCTAATTATTCCACACCATTCCATCCTACCCTACCCTACCCTACCCCACCCCATTTAATATTTATATTATTTAACATTATTAAATATTATATAATAATAAATAATACAATGAGTATAATTTTAATAAATTAGCTAATTATAATATTTTTATTATATATATGTGATTATTTGATTTTTTTATTTAGACTATTTTAATGTATAATGCATATTAATGAATATTATAATATAAAAATTAAATTTTAATGCATATTAATGAATACTATAGTTTTTAAAAGTATATAAAAATTATAATTTGTGATGTTTGAAAATATATCTATTAAAATTTAATTAACACGAGAGCATTATCCACATCAAAATTAGATCAAATTTTAAATTTCTACCGAATTGTCTTAATAAAATTTTAATTATAAACCTTAATTTTTATCAACTGCGTATCGAATCAGTGATTAATTAATAAACTTTTTATACAAAAATACTAATTAAAAAACACAAAATATTCGAAATAGATTAAAACAACATATGAACGAAGGAGTAATAAATAAGATGGTTAGTTGATTCCATATTGGTTCTTCTATTTATTCACCTGCACAAATTAATTAAATATTAATTGATAAAATTATAGAATTATAGATAAATGAAGTTCAATTATATATTGAATAACCTTTACTCTAATTTATAATATAAAGTCAAACATAACACCTATATGATAGTGTAGTTTTAAGGATAAAGTGGGACCCAATTTAAAGTTATTAACTTTTGTATACCCATATTATAAGGGTATATAGGTCTTATATTATGAAGTGGGTATAAAAAAGTTTTCAAGTTAGATGTGGGTAAAATAAATTTTTAAAAGTTCAAAATGGGTATTTTGTGGTATTTTCACTTAATTATAATTATCCCCGCCAACAACAATTAAATTCAATTAAGCTTTTTATTAATTTCCAAATATATGAATTTTGAAACAGCACTTCAAAAATAGATATGTTTATATGAAAATAATTATGCTTTGTCATGAAATTATTTTAATAATTTTAAACTATCAAATGTTAATAAGAGTATTAAGAATCTCATAGTATTAAGAATCTCGGGCATGGGCACGGCTCGCGATTTCGTGTGACCATTTGAATTGTCAATTCATCATCTATAGTTTGATTAACTTCGTTGAGTTCTTACTTAATTTTGATTTATTGACTCAATTTCTTACTTACCATTAATTGATTTTGTAATTATTAATATATTAAATTCATCTACTCCGAAAATAGATCGCACTCGTATTAATTAATACCCAAGATATTATTTTTAACCTCTTAATTTATTTTATTGGTCAAACAATACCAATTAATATGTTTAATATTTAATTAAATATTAAATATGTGCAACACATATTATTGAAAAAGAAATAAATATGCATATTAAAATTAAATAGTATAATTTTGTTCACTCACTGATTATTAAAATATTTTTGTAAATTAAAAGGCGTCACATTTTCTCTTTGGCCGAAAGAGTGGTTTATTAATTAATCTTTTCAAGTGTATATTATGCGAGGATGGTTCAATCCAAGTAGATGCATTTTTTATTCTTCAAGTTGGGTCAATCCAAAAAGATGTTGTAATAGCTAGTTAATGAGGCATTGCGCACACCATGAAGAGGAACAATGGTGTAATATTAATTACAATTTGCCATGTAAGAAATATTATTACTAATATTTGACACATGCACTGATAGAATAGAAAGAACAATAATGGATGTCATGCCCCAACTTTTATAGAAATTATTTTCAAGTTTTTAACGAGACATCGAAATATTCTACACGTCAAATACTTCACCAAGTAGCGTCTGCCAAAAAAAAAAAAAATTATTTAATAAGATTCTTAATACTAATTAATAAGATTTAAAAAAAATATCCACCTCCTTCCGCCACCACACCAGCTCTTTAATCTAAAATATCCCGTTATAAGTTGCTCGTTGCTTCTGGGCACACGAATTAAAGTAAAAGTGATGTGATGAAAAAAGTGAAAAAATATAAGTGATTTGGTGGAAAAAAGTGAAAAAGTAATGAAAATGTTGTAAAAAGTATTAAAAATAATAATAAAGAAGTGAATAGTAATTTCAAAAAAAGGTAAAAAAGCAATGAACAACATACAGTGGGACAGACAAAAATGACAACATGAGCAATTTATAGTGGGACGGAGAGTATATATATATATATATACTGACAACAATATCCTTGATGCTTTAACATTAAATGTTAAAACACATGGCTATAATTATATGCCTGGATCTGAAATTATGTGTATTTGTTATCGCATTTATTTCAAACCTTTACATACCCTTAATCCAAATTGTACTAGGGTAGATAAGGATAAAAACGAGACTATTCTCATTGAAACAAACTTTGGAAATTCCAATGTTAGTACTCGTAGATCTATTAAATGGGATGAGATTATTTTCCCAGATAATTGGATTCTTGAACATTCTGTTCCTAAAATCCCTTCACTTAATAGTGATTTCCACCATATTACTCAAAGTAATAATGATATTGTTAAGATTGGTTTTCAAAATAACCGAAGAAGAAATTCTTCTTTCACTAGATCTATGTCTGGTTACAATTTATTTTCACCTCTTGATTATAAAGTCAATATTCCTTCTACTTCAAGAGTTTCTACTTCTTCTTTGAAAGAAGAAAAGTTTTATCAAAACAATGATTTTGAAAATGATAATATTATTGTTAATAAAAACAATATTGTTCATAGTGAAAAACTTCCCGAAACAATTTCGGAATGTGATTTTTCTGTTTTAAATGATTTTTGAACCAATTTTGGATTTCAATAAAGGCTCCTTAAATAGAGCCCATATCAATGAAGAATTTAATGATCCAAAATAGGAAAAATTTAGAGTTTGGTATTTCAACTCTTTCCCAAAAGATGAATTATCTTATTTTGTTGACAAATTCTATGAATTTTGTAAAAAACAAAACAAAATACTTTATTTTGTCCCTTGGTTTATGAAAACCTTTTATATTGATCAAATTTCTACAATAGAAAGATCTTTTAAAATTATTTCTTCAGGAGATATTCGAAAATCCGTCTATCCTCCTAATATTCCTTTCCAAATTGAAAAGGAAGGAAAAACTTTAATTTTTTCTCTTTTTTCAACAATTATTGAAAAAGATGTTTTAACCAATATTGCTGAGATTTTTAAGCAAAATAATTTTTGCAATCTTTCTTTTCAAATTCTTAGTGAAGAAATTGCTTCGCTACATGAGAAAATTGATTCTCTTCTTTTTCAAAACAAAGATCAGCCTAAGACTGATACTTCTATTGAAGAAGGAAAAAATCCAGTTATTGCAACTGTTCCTTCTATTCAATCTCCTATTGAGATTAAAGATTTTAAGCTTGAAGCTTCTATTTCTGATCTTGAAAAAATTATTACTGAAAATTTTGGAAAACTTCATATTTCCACTATTGAAAATGATTTTCAAGATGATATGAATAACAGACATATTGAGTCTGGAGAAAATAGTCAAAACAATTTTGACAGTCTTAACAAAATGAGATGGGCAGATAAGCCTACTATGTCAAGGTATTATGCTAAGCCTACTCCCATTGATGTTCTCAATGAAGAACAAGAAAACTTCTTTAATACCTTGATGCGCAAATTGTGTTCACACACAATTCACTAAGCCTACAAGTGTATAGGATTGTTGTAGTACGTAAGCTTGACCAAGTTAAAAATTATCGAACCCTAGGGAGGTATCTCTAGTTCAAGGACTTAATCTCAAACATCCACATGTTGCAAGACAATATTTAAAGGTTTCGGGTTTGGTTCTCTCTCACTTCGACACAAAATAAAAAAATAATACAAAAGAAATCAATCAACTAACAACTCAAATTAAAGCAACACAAAGAAAACAATTAAAAGCTAAATTCTAACTTCGTGCGAAGTGCAAGGGAGAGGGGTATGCTTCGGGTAACTTCAATTGAGTTCAATTAGACGACCTATCACATATATGCAACAATCTCAATTTATCGAACAATCAAACTAGAGGCAAACTCTCACCTAATTGACTAACTCTCGTTAAATCAACTTAGTGCCTAATTGGGAGTGTTCACAATAATCTATCCCCTCTCGGTGCAATAGAAATCACAACAATAGCATTTAATAAATCATTCAACTCAAATTAGCACCCAATCAAACAAGCTCAACTCTCGTTTTTTGCTTACTCAATCGAGATACAAAAACGAACAAGAATAATCGATCAAAGCTCAAGGAATCCACAAATTAAGAGTTCAATCATTCAATTCATATCAATTAGAGCATATACACAGCAAAATCATCCAATCTCACTCAATCTCCATTACCCAAAGCATAATCAACTTAGCCCATGTTTTTTAAGGAAAGACCCATGACTAAACAAGCAAGATTAAACATAAACATAGCTAAAACTTCAAGAAAAATGCAAAAGAAATGGAGAGATATCACCTTAAACTCCAAATAAGCTAAAATTGGCATAAATCAATCAATCCCACCATGGGTCTTGCTCCAAAAGCTTACAAAAGTATAATCTCAACACAATCTATGATAATCTTCAAAGACCCAAATGAAATTGACAAGAATTAAAGCACACCTAATGAGTTTCTTAAGAAGAAAGCATGAAAAATGGAAAAGTAGAGAGAGTTTTTCTAATAGGGTTCCCCAAGACTCCTTCAAATCTGAAAATGAGGGGTTTTATAGTGGGGAGAATGTGTAATCTCATGATTTGCATGTAGGTCCTTGAAATACTTGAAAATTCCCATTTTTTAGCCAAAAATCCCGCAGCACTGTTTGTGTGTTTGCGCAGCACTGGCAGTGCGAATTATGGCAAATCGTGCCATTTACTTCGACATGCCCAGCACTGTTTGTGTTCAAGGGCGGCACTGGCAGTGCGAATTATGGCAAATCGTGCCATTTACTTCGACATGCCCAGCACTGTTTACGTTCAAGGGCAGCACTGGCAGTGCGAATTATGGCAAATCGTGCCATTTACTTCGACATGCCCAGCACTGGCAGTGCGAACTCAGCATGGTTTCTTCACAACCGCAGCACTGGCAGTGCGAACCCAGCATGGTTTGATCATTTTTCCTTCTTTTTGCATCCTCTTCAACTCTATGTTCTCTTTTTCTCCAATTTTTCAACTCCTAGACTTCACTTGAGCTCTTCCTATCTTGAACATTGATCATGATCGATCGCTTTCCTCCCTCGGACTCTTTTTTCCTCAAAATCTCCTCCTTTTGCCACTTAATCACTATAACCACAACATTTTCTACAAGAATTGATTAGTTAAACAAAAGAGGGTCAAATCACCCCAATTGACACACAATTTACACATAATAAGCACAATTAGCACACATTTTGATGCAAAAAATGACACTCATCACACCCCCAAACTTGAAGTGTTGCTCGTCCCTGAGCAACGAAAAATAAAACCAAAGAGGGCATGATTGCATCACAATGTCAAAGAGGAAATAGAGAATGGTAATCATGGTTATCAATCACAATGACAATTCAAGCTTGAACTTCAACAATTCCAACCACCACTCATGATCAAATCACAACAAGTTAAAGTGTTAATCTCATGATTCCTCTCAAGGTGTTTTCCACTCTACTCTCATAAGTGTATAAAGGACGTGTTTACGCTCAATCATCAATTTACACAAATGTGCTACCATAAGCTTGCCATTAGTCTACGTTTTATACCACAAATTGAGTGATCAATCAATGAATCAATGAGGACTTTTCTTATGGTTTTAACATAGGCTCTTTGGTTTAGGTAGGAAGAATTTTGGATTTAGTGACTTGTTAACTAGTGGAGTGAGAATCTCAAAGCATTCATTCAAAACTTTCCATTTCTCAAGAGACGTGGATTAATTGTTAACAAGTAATAACCTTCCCATCTCCCACTATTTTCTTGTTCCCATTTTGAATTCACTTCCTTCACTAAGACCCTCAAGAGCTCTTTGTAGTGCAAAACATCAACCAATCTCATATACACAAGAGAGTTTTTCTCATCAATTTTTTTTTTTTCAAACCACTCTTTTCTTGTACACTTTTTATTCCATCTTCTCATTTTTTACAACTTCTCACTTTAGCATTAATTCATCCACCAATCTTTCAATCAAGACTAATCCAACCTCATTACCCAAAATTCACTCTCCACTAGTTAATAGGGAAAATTAAGCTCAATGAAAAGGATAAATCGGCTAAATTTTGTAAGTTGCCAAAGAAATAAGTCAATTAGGCTCGACTTGGCTAACTACGGAATATTATCATTTGGTGTGGACAAATTTGGCTAAGTGGCTAAATCAAGCAAAGATGGCCTCAAATCATTTTCAAAGACATCACACTACAAGTAGTTTCAAACAAGTCGTTTGGCAAGTTCTAGAGCACACTAGTATAAACAATACTCAACAAGAAAGAACTAGACCCAAGAATATATGCATGTCTAGAAGGCTCTAAAGCTCACGGGCTTATTAATCACGATATAACACAATAACAAATATGATCCTCACATCAATGGCAAATCTTCATTATTTTCATTCAAACAATCAAAACCATGTGACTTCAAAACTTAAGATCATCCACATCCCAATCTCAACTAATCTAAAGAGAAGCAACCAAGCAATAAAGATCATAATCAAAAAGCAACCCAACAAAGTCATCACACTATACACCCAACAAGCATAAAAAAATGAGAGGGCCGGAGAAAATCATACAAAAATAAATAACACTCCCCCAAACTTAGAGTTTGTCATGCAATTCTAAGTTTGGGTCCGGAGTCAATATTACCACATTATCGTTCATCCGACTTTTCTTCCTTTCTTTCTCACTTCCCGTGCCTCCTCTCTTTCCTTCACGCCTCTCCATATCTTCATTTGCTTTGGAAACCCCTCTAGTCTCTACAAAACAAAACAAGACACAAGCTAAAACAAGACAACTAAAAATAACAAGAAAACATAAGAAAGCAATAAAATGATGGGTTGCCTCCCATTTAGCGCTAGGTTTAGCGTCCTATGCCGGACGGAGCTTGTAGCTAAAACTTCCCTTTGTGATTTTATGTTCGGCACTTCCTTTGGGATTGGAGGAGTGAAAAGTTTCACTTGGCCTTCACGAACAATGTACACTTTGCCTTCCTCGTTTTCCACTACATAGTCTCTTCCATGAAGCACTTCTTTCACAATCAAAGGTCTACGTGCTTTAACTCTCAGTTCGCCACGACAACTCTTCACAATGGCATTGCACCATAAGACCTTATCTCCTACTTCAAAACTTCTCTTCCATATAAACTCTTCCGAGCTCTCCATCTTGTTCACTTCATCTTTCCTTGCTCCACATAACTCTATCTTCTTTCTTTTCTCAAATAACACCCCCAAACTTGCATTTTGCTCAAGTTTGAAAGGTTGTTCCCTTTCTTCTTTCCACTTTTCCTTCATTTCTCTTCCTTCTCCGAGATCATTAATGGGTTGAGTCATTTCTTCAGTCAATTCCTTCTTCTCTTTCATATCATCTTGAGTGTAATTGATGAAGTGACACTTTTCCTTACTTGAGGAACTTTTCAACACAGTTCACACACAATTCACTTAGCCTACAAGTGTATAGGATCTTTGTAGCGGTAAGCTTGACCAAGTAATAAAAATATCGAACCCTAGGGAGGTGTTCTAGTGCAAGGAGACAATAAAATATGGAGTGCTACTAAAGCTAAGAAAGCGGTAAATGTTTTCGGGTTTTGGGGTTAAGCAAAAATAAAATCAAAGCAACTAATTAAACTACCTACTTAAATAACTAAGATGAAGTGAGGATGTGTGCTTAGGGTAATGTCAATTAAGTGAGTTTCGTGACCTATTGCATCTATGCCTAATCTCGATTCATCAAACGACCAAACTAGAGAAAAACTCTCACCAAATTAAGTAAACGCAGCTCTCGCTTGTAGTCCACTCAACCTAGTGCCTATTCGTGTGTGTTCTCGACTATCTATCCCCTCTCGGTGTAATAGACGTCACAACAATAGCATATAATAAATCATTCAACACAACAATACACCTAAAAGAGCAAACGCAGCTCTCGCTTGTTGCCTACTCAATTAAAATGCACAATTATAGAAGAACAATCCACTAATGCTCAAGAAATCCAACGATTAATAATTTAATCAATGATTCCACTCAATCACACACTCAATTAAGAAAACGCAGCTCTCGCTTGTTGCTAACTTAATTAATATGCATAATCGAATAAAAACAATCATGTCAAGCCCAATTAATCCACAAATTAGGAGTTCAATTATTTAACAAATCTAAATCAAAGCACAAACACAATAAAATCACTAATCCTCACTAAATATCCATCACCCAAAGCACAATAAAATTAGCTCATGATCATTCCAAACAAACCCATAACAATAATAAAACAATAAACTAAGAACATTAAAACTAAACCTCCAAATGAAATATATAGGAAAAATATCACCTCAATTGAGTCTCAACACTTCAAAATCTTGGAAGAAATTAAGAGAACTAACTAAAATCTATCTAAAAAATTGCAGAAAATTAAACCCTAATCTAGTGTGTGTAGTGTGTGTGGGGAGAAGAGCTCCCCACAATCTTGGAGAAAAAGAAATGATGCGGATGTTGTGTTGTGTTGTGTCCTACCTTGTATGCTGATTTTCTGCTCTTTATATTCCAATCAAATGGGCTTAGTA
>JAPKLY010000598.1:174910-208392 GCA_026898435.1 Prunella vulgaris
CCTCGGAGGTCGCCTCGGCCGACACGATGCGGGATCCCAAGCGTCACACAAGTCTCTTGGCGCCTCGATTCCCGCCCATAATAATGATAACTTTTCAAATTCCTTGCAAAAAGGCCCCTAGTCTTTCGGGAATTTCGAGCTTGTGCCCCGCGCCTATAAATAGGCGAAAACGAAGAATTTCCTCACTTTGCTTCCTTCATTTCCCAGAGCGCATTTCCGGCGATCAATCCTCTGCTCTAGACGTGCCTGCCAAGGTAGAGACCCGGATTTCTCCTCTCTTTCCTTGTTCTACATTCTCGAACGCCTTCATTATGTCTGAGAACTCCTCGAGCCATACCCCCCCGAGTCGTGACCTGGGCAAAGGACAAATGACCGATGACCTTCCAAACCCCCGAGTAACACCTGTGGTCCTCTCCTCGAGCTCTGGGGCGAGCTCTGAAACCTCCCCAGACAGTAGTGAGCTCTCGGGGTCAGTTCGCTCTAACTCCAGCGAGCAGGCCACTAGTTCTGGTGAGGAATCACCCCTCCGCGAACTCTGGGATTACTCAGAGCGAGCTCCCGGGGGAGCAGCGACTCCCGCTGAAGAGGCCCAGGAGGAGGTCGTCGAGGTTGGGGCCGGCGACCTTGCTGGCGAGCTGGCCCGTGAGGTCGACGAAGAGGTCGATGAGGATACTGGGACGGAGGTCACTTACGAATACCTCCGCTTTATCGACTTTCCCTTCCCCAAGCTCCCTGAATATGAAGTCTCCCCGAGATCGTAAATGAGTTCGACTGGGGCGAATATGTGAGGACTCATGGGGCGAGCTTCCCCCTACCCCGGCGAGCTCCGATTCGAAAAGCCGCTGGCAAGTCTGATCTCAAGGCCAACGGGGTGGAGAGCATCATGAGCGAGTTCGCCCTTCCGGATATTCGGAGGCGGTTCCGCATCCCGCTGGACATTTTTATGTATCCTGCCGAGGAGAAAGAGCGAGCCGACCTCCCCCCTGCTGGGCTCACATCTATGAATTACCACACCCTGAAGGCAGGGCTCACCCTTCCCCTTCATCCCATAATTGGGCAATTTTTGGCGGACACGAGCCTCGCTATCACCCAACTCACTCCGAATGCATGGAGCAATTTGTTGGCCGCCCTGACTGTCTTCGGCCTCGAGGGTTATGAAAACCGGCTGAGCACGGCGGAGATTAACGAGCTCTTCATCGTGATCAGACAAGTGAGGGAGGGGAAGGGATATTACTCTTTTCAAGCTCGCCCGGGGGGTAAATTTTTAGGCGACCTCCCTAACAAGGTCCGGGATTGGAAGGAGCAGTTCTTTTTCATCGGGAGGGATTGGCGAGCTTCCAATGGCCGCGGAGGGCGCATTCCTACCCCTGAGACCTATGGGGAGGCGAGCTGTAGGTGGCGTACCTTAGTGTGTGTGCGTCGGATTAGATTACTAATCTAATCTATCTTTTTGTAGGTTTGAAGCGCCACAAGTCGAGCCGCGGGAGACCGGCAGTTTCGACAGGTTTTGAGTTTGTGCGGACGGTGTGTTGCCTGCGGGAGAAAAAGGACCGTGAGATCAAACATCTGTGTCAACACCACTGCCGCCGGCTCGCGGGTCTCATCACTTCGCCACACCACCTCGCCGCTCAAGGTTTTGTGCCTTTCCATTATCGAGCTTCCAGAGCTCGCTGTATTGTATGTCAAGGTCGCCGAACTGACTTGGTTGTTTGTTGTACAGTCGTAGGTCCTATTGACGAGCTCCCGCCCGTAGAGGTTCCCGAAGCTTATCACTTCCTAGCTCGGCAGCTGAAGATGGGCAAGCCTAGTCCGGGGAGGGAAGGCATCCCTTCGGGGGCGGTCTTGGACGCTACCAAGAAACTAGAGCTCGCCAAAGCCGTTGAGAAGGCTGGGGGCTCTAGCTCTCAGAAGACCACGGCACCTCCCCCGACAAAGGAGAAGGTCGCCGGAGCCAAGAAAGGGGCGGGCCGAGGCTCAGGTCCTGAACGGGGTGTCCAACCACCTCTGCCCCATCAGACGAAGCGAGCTCTCCACCGGGGAGATGGCTCGCGAGCGAGTGAGGAGGAGACTCGCCTCGCCAAGCGAGCAAGGGCTGAGGGCGGCTCTGGATCAAGCCAGACGGGGTCCGGGCGAGCTCTTACTGTTCGACCTTCTCCAGCGCCTCCAACTCCTCATAGTGCGCCCTCGCCACCTCCCTATGGGGTCCCTATTCGGGACGATACCCTGCTCGGGCTCAACCCCGATAGGTTTGGGTAAGTGGGCGACCTCTTTTGAGTTGGAAACCTTGGCAATCTCCTTGGTTTTTTTGCTAACTGATCTGACTATGTGCAGGTACACTCCCGCCGAGTTCCCGCAGTGACCTGAGCCCCTCCATGTCGCCGAGTGGTGCCGGGCCCTGAATTCATCGAGGGACCTTCCCGATGGGGCAGCTCGTCGAGTTTTTACCGAGGCCCCCAAATACCTCTCCGCCTCGGAGCTCGGGATGATTGAGAGGCAGAGGCCCGCTGACAGGGCGAGGCTGGCGATGCACTACGCCTGCGCAGCGATGGCGGCGGCTCAGCTCGTCAGCGACGATATCGCCGCCTCAGATAGAGCTCGCCACGAATCAAATAAAGTGCTCACCAAGGTGGGCGACGAGCGGAAGAAGGCGCTTGAGGAGCTCGCGAGGGCGGAGTCTAAAGCGAAGGCCTCGCTGGAGGCGAGCGGCTTGCAATTAAGAAAGCAGAAAAACTCCAAGCCGACCTCCGCCAACAACAGGCTGAATTGGAAGCAGCTCGCCAGACGCTCGCTGCTCGGGAGGAGGAGCTCGCCTTGACCCGGGCCGAGGTAGGGGTCCTCCGGGATCAAAGCCGGGGGAATTCAGAGGAGTGCCGCAAGCTGCGGGAGGAGGTTGCCACTCAGGCCCTGGAGATCGCCGAGCTCAGGGGCCGCTCCGACACTGCCATAACGCCCGAGGCACTTGAGCTCGCCGAGGTGGTGGCCACTAACAAGGGCTTCGTGCTCTGTTTTGCTGAGGTAATTCGCTCCTTCCAATGGGCGCGAATTAACAATGACAGCGAGTGGGAGGCCCTCGTCAGCGAGTTTGAGGACTGTCTGGAGAAGTCCTCGATCCCCCCGGCACTGAATTGAACATCGGGGACCTCGCGGGCTATGGGATCAATCTCGACGCTGCTCGTCTGAAATTCAACATTATCCAGACGAAGCAGGTCTTGACTGCCTACCTCGCCCAAGAGACGGAGGGTGCAGAGGGGGATGCTGGAGGTGAGGCCCCGCCGACGATGGAGCAGATGCAGGAGGTCTGCGGGGACGCGATGATAACCATTAGCGAGCTCGGCACAAGCGGGCTCTCCGGGAATATTACTCCTGATGCCGAGCTCGCCATGCCCATTCGCCAGGTCGCCCCCGAGTCTTAGGCTCCATTTATTAATGCTTTCTTAGCTTAGTTTACATTTTCCAAGTTGTAGTAGGTCGCCGGGTTGCGGAGCTCGCCCAGAAGGAGCTCCATTTTTGTAATCTTTACTTTTTGTCCAAGTAGATTTAGCTCGCCGGGCACGTGCAGCTCGCCCAGAAGGAGCTTTTTGTAATTCAAAGACGGCTAGCTGGTCTGCCTTTGTGGCCAGCACCACTACTCATACTTAGGATTTTTTCAAGTATATTTTTTGCTTGAAAATCTCTTAAGTATCCTTTTGAATATAAGTCGAGCATTTTTTGTCCAACTTTTTTCATTTATGCTTTTGCGCTTCTACGTTATAATTTCTTAAATAGCTCGTTCTTGTTTATTTTCCTGGTACATAATTGTTCGTCTTATTCTACTTTGAGAAGCGAATCGTTCGTTTTACGTCACTTACGACTACGAATTGTACCTCTGTTTTGAGAGTGCGTATTCTTCGTCTTACGCCACTTAAGGCCGCGAATCGTTCGTCTTAAACCACTTAGGGCAGCGAACTGCACTTCGATTAATTCACGTTGGGCCATTGGGTTTCATGAACCTTGCCTTAGACATTTTTGTCTTTTTCGCGAATTTTTCTAATTTGTGGCAGTAGGTGCTTAGCAACCTTTTAAGAAGGGTACCTTCGCGACCTTGGGCACTTTGACCTTTGCCTTCGAGCTATTCAATTACAACGTTTGGGACCCTTGTCCTTGCGCACCGCGGATTTTTGTGCACATGGGTGAGCTGGGTTTGGCGAGCTGAGCATGGTGTAGTGGGCGACCTGATGTAGCTCGTCTGGCTGGAGAGCTGCACAGGTCTAAACACTTGGGAATTTTTCTGAATTTTCTGAATTTCTCTGACTTTTTATAGCTACGTAATTTACATCGGTTGCCATCTACATTTTTGATGCCAACCTTCGACTAGTCTATTACAGGATTCTAGTCTATTGGTAGAACTTTTTTAGATGCGCCGAGCTCCAGGTGTATGACGAAGCTTTGCCTTCTGCGTCTTCTAGATCATAGGTACCGTTCGGCCAGGCTGCAGTGACCCGGAATGGTCCTTCCCAATTTGAACCAAATATACCTGGTGGGGCCATCAATTTCTTTTTCAACACCAGGTCTCCGGCCTTGAACTTTCGGTCTCGGACCTGCGAGTTGTAATATTTTTCCGCTCTGCGCTTGTAGGTGGCATTTTTCATTTCTGATGAAGCTCTGGTTTCTTCGATCAGATCTTTTTCTATTGCCAAGGCTTCATCATTCTTTCCTTCATCATATCCCACCACCTTCCAAGTTTTGTTCTGGACTTCTACCGGGACTACGGCTTCAGTCCCGAAGGCTAGGGCAAACGGGGTCTCCCCGGTGCTGGCCCTATAAGAAGTTCTATAGGACCATAGGACCTCCGGGAATTCGTCTGCCCAGCTTCCCTTCTTTTCCTCGAGGCGGAGCTTCAGTATGTGTTTCAGGATCTTGTTTACCGCCTCGACTTGGCCGTTCGACTG
Source organism: Prunella vulgaris (assembly GCA_026898435.1). Lineage (NCBI taxonomy): Eukaryota > Viridiplantae > Streptophyta > Magnoliopsida > Lamiales > Lamiaceae > Prunella > Prunella vulgaris. The sequence goes on from JAPKLY010000598.1 coordinate 179,839, forward strand.
GGGGTGATACGGAGTTGAGTAGTGCTTCTTGATGTTCCATGAACTGCAGAAGTCCCTCAACTTCTGTCCGTCGAACTGCCTTCCATTATCAGTGATGACCGACTGCGGGAGTCCAAACCTGCAGATCAGGTTTTTCCAAATGAAGCCGATCATCCTTTCTTGGGTTATGGTTGTGAGAGCTTCGGCCTCAGCCCACTTAGTGTAGTAGTCTACTGCTACAACAGCGAACTTTACACCGCCTCTACCAGGTGGAAATGGGCCGATCAAGTCGATACCCCATTTCGCGAAAGGACATGGGCTGAAAACTGACCTAAGCTGGTTGGCTGGGGAGTGGATGCTAGGTGCGAAAAGTTGGCACTTTCGGCATCTTCGAGCGAAGCTGATGGCATCTTTGCGGAGAGTGGGCCAATAGTAGCCCTGTCTGATCGTTTTATATGCCAATGCTTGCCCCCAGCGTGACTCCCACAAATTCCTTCGTGAATTTCTTCTAACATTTCGGACCCCTGCTTCTTAGTTAGGCATTTGAGTAGGGGTAGAGAGAATCCACGTTTATAGAGCTGGCCATCCAGCAACGTATATCTGGCAGCTTGCTTTACTAACCGACTAGCTTCCCAGGCATCTACGGGGGTTGTTCTGTCTGCTAAGTATTCTCGGATTGGAGTGCACCAATCTTCACCATCTCCGTTATCCTCTTGCCCCCCACTCGAGGTCTGATTTATCTTGTAATCGGACGTCGAGGGGTTTTTCAGTGTGGTGATCACAACCTCCGTGAACTCGGCTTCACCGTTGCTAGTAGCTAGCCGGGCTAGAGCATCTGCCTGTGTGTTTTCTAGCCGCGGTATTTGATTGATGTAAACTTGTGTAAACATCGAGATCAGATGTGTGGCTATCTTCTGGTAGGTCATCATCTGCTGGTCCTTTGCTTCAAATTCCCCCCGGACTTGGGATATTATTAGCTGGGAATCTCCGAAAATTTGAAGATTGGTTGCCCCCACAGCTAATGATAGCCTAAGTCCTGCTATCAACGCTTCATACTCCGCCTCATTGTTGGTTGCTCGAAAGTCGAACCGAATTGCGGAGGTGAAGACTTGTCTGTCTGGGCTGATCAGGACCACACCGGTGCCTGCTGCCATGCTAGTTGATGATCCGTCCACGTAGAGATGCCACGGAGCTATACGCCCCCTCGTCGGATCTTGTGGGAAAGTTAGCTCGACGATGAAGTCGGCCAGTGCTTGTCCCTTGATCGCTGTTCGGGGTGCGTAGGTTATACCGTATTGGCTGATCTCCAGTGACCATTTCAGCAGGCGTCCGGCAGTGTCTGGGCGCTGTAGTATTTGACGCAGTGGGAACGCTGTCAGCACCTCCACCGGATGGTCAAAGAAGTAAGACCTCAATTTTCTAACACTCATCACCAGTGCATAAGCCAGCTTCTCTGTTGGGGTGTACCGCAGCTCAGCTTCATGTAAGACTTGGCTCACGTAGTACACTGGGAGGTATGTTTTCGCCTCTTCTCGGACCAGGACGGAGCTGATGACCACCTCCGACGCGGCTAGGTACAGATACAGCTTCTCTCCAGGTATTGGCTTCGACAGAACCTGTGTATCTGCCATGTATGTTTTGATATCTTCGAAGGCTCGTTGGCATTCATTTGTCCAGACGAAGTGGTTTTTTAGGTGGAGTTTGTTGGCCTTGGCCGCCTCTTTGTACCTCCGTGTGTTTGCTTTAATTGCCTCGAAAAATGGATGATTTCTGTCGCCGGACCTGGAGATGAATCTGTTAAGAGCCGCCATGCACCCAGTTAGTCTTTGAATTTTTTGGATGGAATCGGGTATCCCCATCTCGATTATGCATTGGACCTGTGTCGGGTTGACCTCAATTCCCCGCTGGCTAACCAGGTGCCCCAGGAACTTCCCAGAGTGTACGCCGAAGCTGGTCTTTTTGGGGTTCAATTTCATGTTGTAGTGGCGCAGTATGTCGAAAGTCTGTTTCAGGTGGTCCAGGTGGTCTTCCTTTCTCAAACTCTTGACAACTATGTCGTCCACGTACACCTCCATGGATTCGCCGATGTGTTGGTCGAACATTTTGTTCACCAATCTCTGGTACGTAGCTCCGGCGTTGATGAGTCCGAACGACATCCTTTCCCAGCAGTACATGTTCTTGTTGGTGTAGAACGTCGTGTGTTCCTGGTCTTCCGGGTGTAGAGCTATCTGATGATAGCCTGCAAAAGCATCCATGAATGTCATCATCTCATGGCCTGCAGTGCTGTCCACCAGCTGGTCAATGTGAGGTAGTGGGAAGTTGTCCTTCGGGCATGCTTTGTTCAGGTCCGTGAAGTCAATGCAGAGTCTCCACGTCCAGTTGTGTTTCTTCACCAGGACGGGGTTCGCGACCCACTGCGGACACAAAGCCTCCTTGATGAGCTTGTTGTCTAACAACTTCTCCACCTCAACTGTTAGAGCTGCGTACTTGTCTGGTCCATATTTTCTTCGCTTTTGGCGTACGGGTCTCCTCGTCGGATCTATGTTAAGTCTGTGGCAAGCATGTTCCAACGGGATCCCCATCATGTCTTCGTGGGACCAGGCAAATATGTCCAAGTTGGACATCAAGAACAGCTCCATCCTCGACCGGTACGGTTCAGGTAACTCAGAACCGATGAAAAGTTCTAAATCCCTTTCCGGGTCCACCGGGAGTGCCGTCAATTCCTCCATGGGGGTTGCTTTTCTCTTCTGACATTTCCACCTCGGGTCGTTGATGAACTCGTCCCACTCCCCTTGTGATATCTGCGCAGGCTCGTGGCCTATGCGCGGTTCGAGGTCATCGGGTTGGCTTTCAGCTTGGGCGAGCTTGTCGGTTGTGAACACCTCCGGTGGTCTGTCAGCTTGGGATGGTGTGGTGACTTGGGGAGTTGGGTCAACGTCCATGGGTGTTGGTTCTTGACCTCCCGCAAGTCGCCCACCTTGAGCCTCATCAGCTACCTCCAAGGGAGTAGGCTGCTGCCCCTGCGCAGTTACCGACCCCTGCGCAGGTCCCGACACTTGGGTTTCTTCTACGTCCTCCATTGGTGTCGGTTGTGTGTCTTGCACAGGTCCACCGCCTTGGTTGATTTCTGCCAAATCGCCTACCTCCATCATCTCAGTTTCGACCGAAATGACATCCAGGATGTTTTGCTCGTCTGCAGGGATCTGTACGCCCTCTTCGAGGATGTGGACTTGTGTAACGGACTTCTTGACCCGGCCATCTTTGATCTGGAGTAAACACTATCGGGCCTTTTTCTGGTCACCTTTTATAGTTCCGGCACCCTTTGGAGTTGGGAATTTTAAACAGTAGTAGTAGGTCGAACACGCCGCTTTGAATTCATTAATAAAAGGGCGGCCAAGGAACCCGTTGTAGGAGGACTGCTGGTCGACAACTAGGAAATCTATGAGCCTAGTCAGTCTCCTTTCGGGGTCCTCAGCCGATACAAGTTGGACGCTCAACCTAACACTACCTAGGGGGACGGTTACAGCCTCTCCGAACCCCACTATCCTAGCATTGCTAGGTTCCAGGTACGACTCAAAATCACCTAAGGCATCCAAGGTGGATTTGAAGAGAATGTTGGTGAATGCGCCGGTGTCCACAAGTAGCCTGTGAACTCGGACGTTCATGATGTCGGCGGTTATCACCAACGAGTCATTGTGGGGCATCAGTACCCCCTCCAGGTCCGTTGAAGAAAATGTCAGCTCGTCAGAGAGCTGTGAGACGGGCCTGGGGCCGGAGCTGCCTTCCTGGACTTGATTTATGGCCCGGATTTCGGCCTTCCTCTTTCTCCTGGATATGGAGAATCCTCCGTCCTGGAGACCTCCTGTAGCTCCGATCTCCTCCTCAAGAACCAAGAGTTCCCGAGTCGGCTCCATATTTTGCTGAGGTTGGGGAGGTGCCCTCCGTCTGTGATGGGGACCAGGTTGGTCCGCTTCCTCGTCCTCGTCATCGGAGGTAGCCCTCCTCTCGAACCTCGGTCTCTTAGCTGGGGCCTTCTTCACGAACTCGGCCATTTTCCCCTCCTCGTAAAATTTCCAGAGTTTCTTGAGGAGGTCTCGGCACTCGCTGGTGAAGTGGCCGATGGCCTGATGGTAGGCACAGAATTTGTTAGGGTTGAGCTTCGTGCGGTCCTGGCGGATCCGCCTTGGCTCCTCCAGCATGGCCTTGCCTTGGACGGCAGTGAAGTCATGGTCGACGGAGACAGTGAGGACCTGGTTGAGCTTTTCTTTGAGCTCGTCTCCCTCGCTAAAGGCCTTTAAGTTCCGGGGAGCTTTGTAGGCGCCCCCGGACTTCTTCCCGTAGGGCTTCCTTTCCTCGTGGGCACCAACTTCTTTCAGTAGTGCCTCCTGCATAGCCACAAACACCCCCGCCTTGTGGCGGAATTCACTGTAAGTGTTGGGACATGCGAGGTGCATCTCCTTCCAGAGGTCGGTGCCTCTCCTAAGTCCGGCCATCGCTGCGACGACCTTGCTATCTTCGCTTATCGGCTCGCCTTCCAGTAGAATCTTGTCGAACCTTTCCAGGTACTGCTGGTTGGTTTCGCTCTCGCCTTGATGGATGTTGGCGAGCCGGTGCTTCTGGGTGAGGTAGGACCCGAACCCAGAGAAGTGGGCCAGAAACTCCTGCGAGAGTTGGCCAAATGAGCAGATTGACCCAGGGGCGAGTGAAGAGAACCAGCGGTGAGCTCGGTCCCCTAGGGTCAGCGGGAAGTTCCGGCACTGGGTGGGGTCGGTGGCGCCGACCGAAATCATGAAATCTGCGTACTTGGCCAGGTGGACCTTCGGGTCCGACTCGCCTTTGTATGCGGACATCACCGGGAATTGAATTTTCTTCTGGACCGGTGCGCGGAGGATGGCGGGTGCCAACGGAGAGGTGGGGAGAGTCGTGGTGTCAGGTCCGCCAGACTTGGCTGCTACTTGTGCTTTTAGCATCTCAACGGCCTTTCTCAGTGAGGCCAGCTCATCATCTCGGGTCACCTCCGGCGGAGGGTGCTCAAAGGTCGTGCGTCTCGCGGATGCACGTCCCCGATGTGCCTTACTATGGGGTGACCTCTCAGTGGCGGGCTGGAATTGGCGTCCACCGTGGGGGCCTAACCGGTCAGCGGCGGGCCTCCTTAGCCTTTCGTGGACTGATCTGCGTGGCTGCTGGTCGGAATCCCCATGGGACGCGGCTGGGGCCGCCGTACGTTCATTTTCTTCGTACCTCGGGCCCAGGCGGCCTTGGAGGACTTCCCTCCTTTGAGATTGGTGGGTGCCAGATGCCCCGGTGTAGGCCGACTCCCTTCCAGTGTAAGGAGCGGGACCCTCCTCCACTATTTTGGCTTTGCCGGTCCTCTCCCTGCGCTGGCGAGCTTGTGCCGAGCTCGCCTCCTGCTCGGTGGGGAGTACGCTGTAGTCTCCCCTGGTTTGGGTGCCCTGGGTGGGCCTGGTCTGCTCCCTGGTTTCGGCGGCTGGAGCTCGCCTGGGTACTAGGGCGAGCTCGTCCTGTTGTCGCTGCTGCAACCTTTGTAGGGTCGCGATGGTGCGTTGGAGCTCGTCAGGATTGCTGACCAGGTCCCTCAGAGCGGGGGCCAAGTCTTCCTGGGTCACCGCAATTCGCGGAGGTCGCGGAGCTGCGGTGCTCTTCTGGGGAGGTGGTTGTGACGTCTCCACCACCTGGCGTGAGGTCTCCACCTCGGCCTGGTTTTGATCGCCCCCTTTAGACCTTCCCGCAGCTGCGGAGGCCTGTCCCTTGGCGGCTCGAGTGTTAGCCATTTTTGGGTTTCGGAGGGGGTAACTTGCTGAAGGGCGTCGAAGTGGAGGGAGGTCGCCGGAGTGGGGGAGGTCGCCTGAGTGGTTGTCGTCCAGCTTTAGGCGGAGCTGTGCAAGTTTTCGTCTAGCCTCGCGTGTGACGAATTGTCCGAAATTCGGTTTATTCGTGTGCACGCGCGCGTTTGAAAACTTGTTCCGGACCGATTTCGTGAAATCCGAAGACTCGGGTTTTTGTCCGGAAATCTGGGTTCTTCGTTCAAGGGATGAGGGTGTGTGTGTATCTTCAAGTGTTCTTGAGTTTTATCAAGAACACCTTCAAATCTTCAAACCTTCAACCAAACCCTAACTTTTTGTTCTTGAATTTTTTTATTTTTCAGATTCGAAAACATGGCACCACCCTCCTTCTAGCGCCAAATTGTTGATAGAATTTACTAACCGATGTTTGTTTATGTGGCTTTACAACATATTAATCCTATCAAACAATAATCTTTGATATAATGTTCTTGGGGAGAGAATAGAGAGTTTAGAGAGAGAAATATTGCAGTGTGGATTGTATTAATTTTCAGAATTGTGAGTGTGTCCTTTGAATAGTACAAGAGAGGTCTTATTTATAGGTGTACGAGTGTGAGACGGCACCTTATGAGCCTATGTGGCTTCCGGTGTTGACGAGAGCTCCTTACTCATGGGCCTCATTAAAAACCTCGCCGTAAACCACCCTTGTGGACAAACCGGACGGAGGAAAAAGAGCGCACCATCAGGATCCTATTGACTAACGAGTGAGCCTACAGGCGAGCTCCCAGCGAGCTCCGTAGGTCGGGCGAGCTCTCGAGCCTTGACCAGATTCCAAAGTATAGGGCGAGCTCTGGTGTACCCACAGACGGGCGAGCTCTGGCACTGGTGACCTGGTGAACCTTGGGGATTAACGACGTATTAGTTCGCCATATCAACACCGTGGATTTCACACACAAATAACCACTTTTTCCAAGTAAGTTAGGTAAATTTACAAATACTTAGATTTGAGTTTATGTTTAAAATGTAGAAATTCTAAATTCTTATCAAAATTATGTCATTTGTGAAACTTCTCTTCTTTACCATTTCCATCTTTATCTTTCCTCTATTTTTTTCCTTCTCTCCCATTGTTTTACAATTCGTAATTTAAAATATATGTCTTCTTATATGTATTTTTTTTTCAAACCCATCCATCCAAACGGAGCCTCAGCGTGAATGAGAGATTGATAGAGACATTTCGTTGCAAAATTTATTGGTCTGTTTAGTTGATCTGTTTAAAAGTAGTATTATAGTGAAAAAAAAAAGGGATTAGTGTAGGTGGGGATGCCATTTAGTGGGGGGCATCACACGGTTTTCACGAAGGAGACACCATTTATTTACCCACTCACATCCTATGATCCCTCTTCTCTCCCTTCATATACCACTAATTTTATAGCAAATGTGTCTTCTTTCATATACCACTAATTTTATAACGAATGAGAAACATAAGGTAGGAGGTGGACCATAAATTTATATATTTTTATTTTAAAATTTCCCACTTTAGGGAGATAATTATAAACTTTACTATTAATTTTTTGTTTGTCTTATGATATTGATCCTACTCTTTTGGCATCATTTACTTTTTTATTCTCTACATTCAATATTAATATTGGTATGATACTATTTTACTTTTTTAGGTTTTGAAACAATAAGAGAATCTATTAAATATTTAATTGACACTTTTACTAATTTCTCGGACCTTAAATTGATGTCCAACTGATATTAAATCAAGTTATAGTTTATGACTAGTCTAAAAATGCAAGTTTAATAAAATGAAGTGAAGATTGTCTACAAACTGAAAGTAGATTCTCTTATTTTCGTCCCTATAAACGATTGAAATATTTAAATTAAGATATAATCTAAATAAGCGTTCATCGGACCTGTTTAGAACACCTCCTGCAAATGGTACTAAACGAGTATTTCGGTAAAATATGATTGTCCAACAACTGTTAATGTTAGAATGCACCAAATTGTTTAAAAGGGCAAGAGACCAATTGATAATGCAAAGTACTTTAACATAGTCGTCAAACAAGAAGCTCTAAGTCTAAGCTTAAGACTAAGCTCCTAGTTCGCAATAGACTTAACAATTGTGTTCATATCTATAGAGGAGACTTTAACATAGTCAAATTATTGTTGACTTAAAACCTTGTCACAAAAGACAATCTCATTTTGAAAGTAACCCAGTGTCAACTGCCTCCAGGGCATGTCAATGCAAGTCAACCTAAAGTTTCTCGTAAGGACAACTGGTCCTTAATCACCCCAAGAAAAAAAGAAAAAGATTGTTACATGTGTTACCTCGAGCTCTAACAACGAAGAAATTAAAATTTAAGACACATAAAAATTTAGAGTAAGTCTCATGTGCACCAATTACACAATACAACTTAAGTTCATTTTTAAAAAATTATACAATTTATTACTGAAAAGTTACACTACGAAAGACACAATTTTCAGTAATAGCATGTGTAACTTTTCAATAATATTTTGTGTAACTTTTAAAAAATGAACTTGAGTTGCACCGTGTAACTGGTACATACAAGACTAATCCTAAAATTTATTGTGCTTATAGAAACTAAACAAACCAATTTAAAATAATTAAATTTAGGCAAGTTTCATTTTAAAAAATATCATCTGAACACTAGAGAAGTCAAGAAACTTCTGTTATGTTATAAACAAGGGGCATTTGCATTGGTTTAATTAAAACGTAATTTTATTTATAGATTAATTCACAATATTTGTATATAAGTATAATTTTTTCTTGAATAGAAGCATATTTTTTATGTACATAATTAATTTGTAATTAATATAAATTTTGTGAACCATTTTAGAATTTTTTCAATAGAAAACTCTCACACAAAACTTACTCAATTTTAAAATTAGATTGACTAAACATTAAATTAGAAAACAAAAAATCTATATCTAAACAGGGAAAAATTGGTTTCAAGCACTGTTTTCAGAACCGGACCGAATCGAACCGGCCGGTTGAGCCGGGAGTGACCGGTCCGGTTACACCAAAAAACCGTTTTTACTGTTGAATCGGTCAAAACCGCTCAAAACCGGTTAGAACCGCTTAAAACCGGTCAAACCGGTTATTTTTTTTAAAAAATATTAATATTTATTTTTTTACTTATTTTTATTTATCTTCTTAATTCTAATCAAACCAAAAACAAAAAAAATTTACTTTTCACAAAAAAAAAAAAAAAATCTCAACGGCTAAAGAACTATAAAGAAAATAAAGAAAACCTACTTTCATTGAGTTATTTTGTCTCTTTTCTATTTTGTATTATTATTTTATGACTCTATTGTATTTATTTAATTTTATAAGTGAATATTTATTTTATTTAACACAGAAAATATTAAAAAATAGGTATAAACTATTTTATAGGTTGAACTGTTGGTCCAACCGGTTGGACCGGTTGAACCGTGAACCGGTGCCTTGTCCGGCTTGATCATCTGTCCGATTATGAAAACACTGGTTTCAAGTTTGAATCAAAATATAGGTGCATCGTACATTTCAAGTGTATTTTTTTTTAAATTGTTAGTTATTTTCATCGAAAAATGTAAGTAAAAATAACTGCATTTTTAGTGAAAATAATCAAAATTTTTAAAAATACACATAATTTACACGATACACCTAATGTGCACAAATATGCCCCCATATTAATATATTCATTGTATATTAATTTCCACATATTTTTTTTAGAAGTTAATTATATTTCAATAAATATTTTCCAAGTTTTACTCACACAATACTTTTTAGAAAAATTTAATATATATTTTATTAAAATTTTAATAAATATGAATAGGGTGAGAGCTGTCAAAATGGGCCCGGCCCGATGGGCCGGTCCGAAAAGCCCGGTTTTAAGGGTAGGACGGACCGCAAAAATATAGGCCCGAAAAGAACCGGGCCAATTTGGCCCGGTCCGATTGGCCCGACGGGTCACTTGGGCCCCGCCCGGGTTTGACCCGGTTTTATGGGCCGGCCAGGCCCGATTTATTTTTTTCTTAATTTTTAAATTTTTTTATTATATGATACTACTTCTTTTGTATAAATCTTTTATATGTTCTTATAAGTTATACATTTTAATTTTTTTCGATTTTATATTTTTTTAATACGTTCAACAAATATTTTATTTGTATAAATATGGTCAAAGAATATGTACATAATCATTGAAGTTTACTCAAAAGATATTTTTAATTAAAAAATATAATCTCAATTTATTAATTAATTTATTTATAATATTAAAAATATGAATTAGATAAGATTGAAAATATTTTATTTAGAATCTTGATAACGTTAATTTATTTAATTAGAAATTTCTATGTTTGTTAGTAATTTAGTATGAATTATAATTCAAATTTATTAGAGGGATGTTGAATTAGTTGTTTAATTGTTTTTTATGAATTTGCATTTATAAATGATTGTTAGAAAATTCTTGTTTGAATTTATTTTTGTGAATTATATTTTATTAAGGTTTGATGATTTTTTTTTAAATATTACTGTATAGAAATTTGAGTTTTATTTTAATTATTAAATTATTTTTGGCAAATTAAATAAATTTTTTGACTATTTGAGTAGATTTGTATACAAAATGACCAATTAATAAGAGATATATATATATAAATTAAATAATATGGTGATATATTAAAAATTAAAAAAAATTAAAAAAATCGGGCCGATTTGGCCCGGTAGCCCGGTGGCCCGTCTTGGGCCAGGACGGGCTTCAAAATAAGCGGCCCGATAGGAAACCGGCCGGACCCGACCCAGTCCAAAAAACACAATGGCCCGGTGGGCCGGTGTCGGGCCAGCCCGGCCCATTTGACACCTCTCACATATCTAATAGACTAATACTAAGTCTTTACTCTTTAGAGGAGTGTATGTTGATGCCCTTTCAAATGGGAGGCCCACTACATTTGAGGCCCATTGGAATAAGCCCACTGAAATTTGCAGGGCAATTTCTGGTATGAGACGAGAGGAAATTCTCGTTAGCATTATCTCACCTGAATCAGCATAGCTCCGATTCACCCACTGACCGAGCAATCCAACTTCATACTAACCGAGTATAGAGCGAGGAGACGCCGGAAGTATGTTCCTACGGCGGGTGGCACGGCCATTGATGATGATGGCGAAAGTGAAGGAGACGACGGGGATCGTAGGTTTGGACGTCGTACCCAATGCGCGTGAAGTGCTGATCGGGCTCTATACCAAAACTTTAGACAAGATCAAGGCGGTGCCGGAGGACGAGGGATACCGGAAAGCTGTAGAGAGCTTCACGCGCCAGCGACTGAAGGTGTGCCAGGAGGAGGAGGATTGGGAGGCGATAGAGAAAAAACTCGGATGCGGACAGGTCGAAGAGCTGATTGAGGAAGCTGAGGACGAGCTCAAGCTCATCGGGCACATGATTGGTGCGTTTTTAGAAATGCTTCATCTTTTTTCGCATCGATTTGGTTTTAATTTGCTATATTGTTCACATAAAGTGCATTTCCTCCGTATTTATTAATAATTTCCTGGCTTTTATGAAGAACTTGATGCTAAATATTGCAATTGAGATCGATTATTGTCGTATGGGTGTTTTTAATGTAGTGAAATGAAGTGTCAAAAAGATGATAAGAGTAACGCCTTCTTAACGATTTTTTTGAAGCATTGCATCATGAGTGGTTTGTTTATTCCCTTCAAGCAAACACATGTGCATTTGCTTTCTCTTCATCAGAATCTTGCATTAATCAGAAGAGAGTGAATTCGGAGCTGAATCATAATTGGTAAAGCTTTAAACATGTGCTCGTGTTCTTAGTGTTGATTGAGGGCTTTAGTTGTGCCCAGGAGGAGAAACCATATTCAAATCGAATTGTCATAATTTAAGTCATTGTAATAAAATTCCGAATCTCTTTCCTCAAGGTAAATGTAGAAGACATGATTCGACCACATTTAACGGATCTCACTTAATATTAAAATGACTGTGTATAGCACAGGCGTATGTGGAAGGAAATGCATGGTGCACTGGTGAACCTCTTTCCGTTGTCTGAATGTGAATGTTGGCCTTGTCTTACAGATTTTATCGTGAAAAAGGAATGTAGGATAGAAAATTAAATAGGGATACGAGCCTGTTCTATGATGTTCAAGTACAATCAAGGACATTGTACTTCTAGAACTGGAAAAGTAACTTTTAAATATGAATTGCTATAATAGCAGTTTCTGGACAACATTTTGAATCTCTTCTAGGTTAAGGAGTAAAAAACTATAACTTTCATCTGGATGTAAAAAGTCTTGGTTTAATATGTGATTGATCTCATTTCAGTTGCTTAAGTGATTTACATGTGGAACAAAATTGAGATCTGGTGATGGTCCTTAAATCAAGCACACCTAGGTGCATTGCCTCATGCAAGTGTAGTGATTTACTTCCTAAAATGGGAAAGAAGATAAATTAAGCTCAGAATCAGAGCTTAACAAATTTTATTGATGCTAAACTAATAAATAAAAGATCGGATGCAAGTTTGCAACATCAGCACAGCTCTTTTTATATGCTTCAACCTAGGATGGGGAGTAAACACAAGTCTTTTCCTTCCAGAGTTCAGAAAGAAATGTAGTTCTATGTGAATCTAGTGGAAGCAACCTTTTCTTTCCCCTTTCTCAATTAAAAGAGGGAGTTTTGTGTTGGACGGTCTCATACATGAGACAGAGCTCCTCTTTTGTATTCGAGCCATACATTTCTTTAAAATATGATAGGCTAGGGGCTTCATAAACTCATGGGTCATATAATATCTTAAATACGATTCATCTCATGTATTAGACCATCTTGCACAGTTATTTTCCAATTTTAAAAATGTAAATTCTTCAAGGAGTGTTTTCAATGAATCTACCAATGTCCAAAATTATTCATTAGAAAGAAACATGTGAGAATCAAAACAAACTTCATGTTGGCACGTTGCTTTTGAAAGTATATATGCTTAGACACGATCATTTGTGATCAATAATGATGTAAATTTTGCTGAATACAACCTTATTTTCAAGTAAACAACAATGTTTATCTACATCGTCTAGTACTCTCCTTATATCTTTTAACTGAAGCCAACTGCTGTTTACCTGACCACATTGTTTTAATTTGTGTCCAGAATGGGACCCTTGGGGCATTCCTGATGACTATGAATGTGAAGTTATTGAGAATGATGCGCCAGTACCAAAGCATGTACCATTGCATCGACCCGGTCCTCTTCCTGAAGAGTTCTACAAGACATTGAAGGCTGTTGAGACTGGCACTTTGAAGTATGTTATTTCAGCCTCTGAAAAGGTCGATTCTGCTATTAAATCCGATGACTTACAAGCTAAGTAGTTCATTTCAGCTTAACTGTTGGTTATTGTGGTCCTTTTCTGTTGCTCGTTTTTTAATTGGAAAAAAAAAATCCAGTTTTTGTATAATAATCTCATTTTGCTTCCTTTACGCCGAATAAGATAATTTGTTATCAACCTACAAGAAGAATATAGAAGGTGAATGAATTATGATTGAAATAAATATCGTTTGTGTGATACACATTTACTGCCATTTTATGAAGGTGCCAAGGAGGAATGATAACATATGTATCACATTTGATATTTCACTTTGTGTTCCACTATTTAGATAATTGATATGTGTAATATTAAAAAATTCAACAAATCATGATTATCATGATGACATGTGTTAAAAACCCAACTAATGGAACATAAAAAATAGCATAATGGAATTGAACTGTTCCGGAAAGTGGCTGTGGCTCTATCGAAATACTATAAATCCAAATCGAGTAGTGGAAAGAGTACATGCCTTATGGCATAACACAAATTTTGTCATGTAGATACACTTTTTTTTTTTTTTGGTCCAGAGTGTCACTGTGTGCACATTCTTCTGTTATTATATGAATAATTATGTGTTGGCTTGTGAGTTGTGAGTATTCATGTGTTATCTTATGATCATTCGTGTGCTATACTAAGATTTCCAGCAAACAGGGGTATGAACCACCATAGAGGGACTATATAGTTGTTAATATCTGATAGTTTTCAGAATCAATCATATTCTTCATCCACATTTTTGTTCTCTACCGAATTTGATTTCCTCTCCGCCTCCCGCTTTTTTGCTCGATTTGTTTCTCTGTTCATTCTTTTGGCGTTTTGAAAAGTCTTGGGTATCCGTGAATAAATTCCTCCGATCAGACAGCTCAATTACGATATGCAAGTCTTCGGGGTTTAATTGTTTAAGAACTTATAAGTTGTCTGACAATGTTTGGCAAAATAAAATATTTGATAGCTTATATGATCTTAATAATGCTCATAACATCTTATAAGATGTAAAAAATAAGCTAAAATATTTTAATTTATTTTCTCAACACATCTATTTTGATCCATCCACCTCACTCTCAATCCCGTCATCACTCCACAACCCCTATCTCAACATAAAAAATAATAAAATATTTATTTTTTTATTAAAATGAATTTTAAAAAAGATTATGATAAATTGTCAAAGAATTTATATATTGTATTAGCGAAACATTTCAACTTATAAGTTATTTAAAATAACATCCTATAAGCTCTTAAAACAACTTATAAAATGTTTAAAATAAGTTTAGTTAAATATTCTCTTCAACCTGACCTAAATAACTTAAATTATATACTCCCTCCGTCCCAGAGGAACTTGCATGTTTTCCTTTTCGGGACGTCCCAGAGGAACTTGCAAGGCCAAAAATGGAAACCCTTTTATAAATTTTACTCTCACAATATCTACATATTTACACAAAATGCCACTACTTTTTCACTTTTTGGGCCCACATTACACTCAATCCAATTAACTTCTTTACTTTTTACATAAAATTTTACCAAATTAACCCTCAAAACACTACTTTTTTTACTATATTTCTTTTTTTCCTTAATTTGTGTGCCCTCCACCCCTTGCAAGTTGCTCCGGGACGGAGGGAGTATGTAATACTACCTCCTCTCCCAACTCTACTTTCATAGTTGTGAGTGATACATTTTAAAAAAAATGTGCGTGTGAAGTTAAATAATAAAATAAAAAATGTATTTTACTTAATTTTTGTGAGCACATAATTTTTTTTAAGAGTTTGAAAAAAGTATTTTTCAATTTGTAAGACATATTAATTTAATTAATTATTAGTTTTTAAGGATACATAATTTAAAAAGAATAACATAATCAATTAATAAAACCATTTTATATAGAAGGTTTATCAATACTTATAACTTACGAAACTAAGTTTTCAAATAATAAAAGAAAATATAAATTAAACTTCATATATTTTTTAAATTTGTAATTTCTTTAATATAAATTTTGAAAATATTTTTATGAATATTTCGCATACTACGCGATAACTGATCCAGTGCTCTAATAACGTGGAGTGTTTTCTTAAAGCACAATAATCTTATAAATAGTGTTATTCTTGTATGCACCCAAGTGCATCATATATAAGATTAATTATAAAAATCACACAATTCAGTATGTAATGCATTTGAATTTGTACCCTAAGCAATCATCAACAATACCCAAACAATAATCTACAATATCTCAATACTTCAAATAGTAATCAATAATATTTTAAAAAGTAATCAATAATATTTTAAATTTTAATATACTTATAAAAAATATTTAAGATTAAAGTACATCTCATGTAGTAGAGTGGATACAAGAATTTGTGTTGTAAATAACTAAATGTATTATAATTTTGGACATTAACTAGAGAATATTATAATCATTTGGCTAAGATGTCCCGTGTGTTTGGGCTATAGTAACATATTTATGAAGTATAAATATATCCTTGAGTATTGTATTTTGTGACACAGATGCATCTTATATTAAACATATGAGTGATAGTTATGTTATAGGGAACATGACACAACCTAAAATTCTTTTATTTGCATAAACTCGAGTAGATTAGTGAGATTTTGACGGATTTATTTAGTAAATCTTTTCCTACGTACATGTTCATAGTACTGAAATGCATGATTTTGAAAATTGTTGTCTTTAGGAGGAGTAAAAACTTATAAACAATTATGAGGGTTGGATCACAAAAATCAATAATTGTACTATATTTCTCATTTTACTAAATTTATCTATTTAGATTATTCTATCGAGATTTTAACTAAGCATGAACATTACGTAATGTTCAAAGGAGAGTATCATATATATATTGTAACTATGGACATTACTTGGATAATATTAATATTGACTAAGATGTCTGATGAGCTTTAAGGCTTACAGTAAAAATAACATATTTATTAGTATAAAAATATATTTGATCATTGCATTTCGTTACCTGAGAATATACAGAGTTACAGTGAAAATCATATTGACTTGATATGATTCATAACGAATTGAGTCAACAAATATTGTGTTCTTTTACGTTCTTCATTTTAACTGAAATGTGAATAAAAAATAATTAAAATGTGCATGTTAATATAATGGATACATGTAGGATAAATTTGATTGAAACATGCAAACCAGTACAAGTAAAATACACTCCTCGAATTCGTATACATTTCACATTTTTTTGAGAAGTTCCACAAAAAAATTCGCATCCCATAATAAAAATAAAATACTCTTACAATATTTACTTTATTTCAAAATATTTTTTATACATTAATTCAAAAAAATTTAGATAAACAATTTCTTGAAAAATATTCTCTTCTGCATGTAAAAATTTTTAAGAAACGAAAAGAGTACAAACTAATACAAGTGAAACAATACACAAAGACTATTTTTATTGGTGAGAATACCTTGGGTCACCCCAAAAAACGAGAAAAGAATAATAATAAAAAAGTTTCTTTGACTACCCTTAAACCATGTTCATGCGACTAAATATCAAGATTGCGAAGAAAAGGATAAAATTTAAAAATTTAAAAATTTAAAAAAATATGAAAATTAAAAAAAGCCCCCCCCCCCCCCCCCCCCCCCAACCTCCCCCCGTTGGGGGGGGGGGGGGGAATTAGTGGGTCAAAATTTATATTTTTTTCATTCTCTATAAATAGAGATCAATCTTATAATTCTTCATTATCTTATATTTTAAGTTTTATTTTTATCAAATATTCCCAATTAATTAAATTTTAATTTTAATATTGTGTGACAATTTTTTTATGTTAATTAGAAATTAGTAGTAAATTTTTTATTAATTTTAAAATAAAAAATTATTATTAATAATAATATATAATAAATTAAATAAAAATAATAATATAATATTAGTTAATCTAAATTGAAGAGGTTGCTGATAAAAGTAAGAAAAATATATATGTAGCGAGTTATATAGATGGATGAGAGAGATAATATTTAATTGGATGATTTGAGTTGGAGAGGTTGCTGATAACCTTGATCTTACACAGTTACACCTCAGCCTGTGGCACTCGTGACATCCACAAGGTTGGGATGAGTCATTATACACATGTTCATATA
This sequence comes from Prunella vulgaris, assembly GCA_026898435.1. Lineage (NCBI taxonomy): Eukaryota > Viridiplantae > Streptophyta > Magnoliopsida > Lamiales > Lamiaceae > Prunella > Prunella vulgaris. The sequence goes on from JAPKLY010000598.1 coordinate 197,069, forward strand.
TTATTGATTGTAGTATTTATTTTTTATATAATTAAATTTATTAAAAATAATGTGTATTAAAAAAATTAAAATTCATAACATTAAATTTTTTATAAATAGCATTTAATAATAAAATATCTTGAAACAAAAAAAATCTCTCTCTTTTCTCTTTAATAATTTATATCAATTTTTTTATGGAAAAGATTGGGACAAACTTTTATTTAGCTAGAGAGAAAATAAGTTGTGTTGGAATGACATCAATAGTGAATTTAAGAAAGATTATGTATTTATACCGTAAGCAAGTAGAATAACATTTAGACTTGATAAAACTAAATACTCCTATGTATTTCATATTTTTTTATTTATAATTAAATATTTCATGTATTTTTATGTAGTTCATTTATTTATTTTCAATTTTGTGTTTTAAAAAGTTTTATGATTTTAGATTTATTAGTAATTTACTTTAAGAGTGTATTAATTTGTTTATATAAATAAATATAAAAAATTAATTATATGTAGTATGAATTTAAAATAATTATTTTTTAAGCTGGATTGTTGTCATTGATAGGAAAAAAAAACTTATACGACACGTCACATAACATGAGATTTATTCCATTTGATAAAAAATATCACTTTTAAAAAGTGATAGTTAATTTTAACAAAAATATTTTTATTTTTTATTAATAAAATGCATGGCTTATGATATGAGCTGATCTTTTTCCAATAATAAATTATTAGTATAGAAAAGTTAAAGTTACTCTGTAGTAAAAATTGTGTATATAAATAAGAGGGAATCGAATAATTATGTTAGAATGTTGATTTGAGATAAATTACTGATAAATATGTTTTAATATAACTTAAATATAGCAAGGGAATGGATTTTTTTAAATCCTTGTGCACAAGATGATTATGAAATACTTCTCAAGTCCACCAATTATATGCACATTTTTTTTGCATGTGGTTTAATGCAATATGTCAGAAGATATTTTGGAGTATTGTGAGGTTCGTTTATGAATAAAGTGAATATTTTTAGAAAGTACGTATGATGTACTCCAAAAATATTCAATTTATTCATAAACGGATTTCACAATAGCCCAAAATATCCTTCGACATATTGCATTAAACCACGTGAAAAAAATGCATATAATTGGTGGACAGAAGAATATTTTGCTTAAAAAAAATATTTGCTATTTAGGGCAAAATATTTATGATCTAAATTTCTAGGGATTATATTTTTGTAAGCCCAATAAGTTGTCATATTTTTTAATTTGGTCCACTCATTTTACTATTTTTGAAATTGGTCCTACATTTAAAAAAAAAATTGTTTTTAGTTCTTTTACTTGTTACAGCAGGTATTGTAACCGGTTTTGCCACCTAAAATTTTTATTTTATTTTGTATTTATTTTTTAGAAGCCAATTGTATTATTTTATATTTTTAATTTTTAACGGGTCGGGCTTATTATATTCGGGTTGGGCTTATGAAATCGGGTCGGGCTTATGAGTATGTTCAGAACACAATCAAAAAAACACCCTAACAAATCTAATTTCATCCCACGAAAAAAATCCTAAAGCCTGAAGAGATACGGGCGATTTCAAGCGGACTGAAGGCGGTAAGCGAGCGATTCAAGATTCAAGCATGAGGTTTCGCGATCCAAAAAGGAATGAAGATCCTCCTCCTTTTTACGGTAATATTCTTGATATTTTTGCTTTTAGGGTTTACACTTTTGGGAAAATACAATATTTTTATTTGCTAGATCGTATCTCTTCAGGCTTTAGGATTTATTTCGTGGGGTGAAATTAGATTTGTTAGGGTTTTTTTTTGATTGTGTTCTGAACCCTACTCATAAACCCGAACCGATTTCATAAGCCCAACCCGTTAAAAATATAAAATATAAAATAATATAGTTGACTTGAATAAATACAAAATAAAATAAAATTTTCAAATGACAAAATCGATTACAATACCTGCTGTAACAGGTAAAAAAAACTAAAAACAAAACATTTTTAAAAAGTATGATCAATTTTAAAAAGAGTGAAACAGATGGATTAAATTAAACTTACAAAAATATAATCCCAAATTTCTATTTCGAGTTGAGTTAGGGTAAAACTTGTGAGATTTGAAAGATTTTATTGTAATTATAAATTATAAAAGCCCCTCTTTACAAATACATATACATATTAAAAAAATCCCCTCCAGTCCTCTTCCACTCTTCCACCATCCATCTCAAATCAATCGTTAATCAATCCAAAGTCTCGAGAAAGTTCTTCTAATCCAACAATGGCGTCTTCAGATCTGGAGAAAAAGGCGAAGGAGGCATTCATCGATGATCACTTTGAGCTCGCTGTTGACCTCTACACCCAGGCCATTGCCTTAAGCCCCAGCACCGCCGAGCTCTTCTCCGACCGCGCTCAAGCCAATATTAAACTCCGAAACTTTACTGGTTAGAAAAAAAAAATCCTTTTGGCTATGGCGCTCTCTCATCTATTCATTATTTTTCATTAAATTTTTTTGAACTATGAATGAGTTTGACACTGTTGATTTTTAAAAGCGCGTCTTTTCCGCATATAAGCAACGTCTAATGGGGTTTAGGAGTTGAGCAGGCTGTTGTGTATGTGGAGTGGTGGTGGGGGAGCATGGGAGTGTGTGGGCATGTCCAGCATAAAAAATATACTGAAAATTATTCGGGGGTAATTGAATTTGTTCAAGTTTATGGATGCAGAACTCGTTTTCATTACGATTTTGAGCATAGATAGGAACAATTATGTTGTTGAAAGCATTAATGTTAACTGAGGTGATGCTTATACACTTTAGGATGTTGGTGATGGCATTGTCTAGCAAATAGACTAGTTTACACAATATTATTTCGAAATCTTATTACAAGGCTTCATCTTTTTCATTGTAAATGTTCTGCTGGTGTTCTGGTGCTCATGTAGCTAGCTTTCATTTAAGAATTTGTTATGTGTCTGTTACAATATTTGTTTATTTTGCTGACTTTTGAAGTCAGGCTTGCTTTGAATATTTGTTGCTAAAATTCTATGAAGCTGATTTTAATGTGGTTTCTGACCTCGTTAAATGTTTGATGAGCAGAGGCAGTTGCAGATGCAAATAAGGCAATTGAGTTGGATCCAGCGATGGCCAAAGCATATTTTCGTAAAGGGTGAGTTCTGGAAGGGAAATTGTGCAAGTTGAAGGATTTCTTTTATCTGTTTGGAATGTTTACCTTTTTAAGAAATCTAACACATACTTTTAAGGGTTTTAACTATAAGAAACTCATGATTTCTATTGCATTCCAAAACAGGAATAAAAAGTTAAGGATTCAAATTGATAAATAAATACTTGAAGTTGGTTGAAATAGTTTGTAATTTTGTATCTTGTTATTGTTACTAATCGATATGTATGATTTGCTTCTTGTCTATGCTATAATGATTTTGAGGTTAAGATTCATGTCTTCATCATGAAAGTGCATTGCTTGCTACCTCAAACAGAATAAATGATAATTTTTGTTTAGATATGCATCTTGACGTGAGCCCGAATTGGCATTTGGCATTATATACCTTTTCATTTTGATTCTTTTTCTTTGCTTTGCTATCCTCAAGAATTCATTTGTCTGTCCTATGGGTCTATCGGACTCCGTCGTCAATGAAGATTCTGCAGTTCAATTTATTGTGCTTTATATTTGTAACATGTTTGCCTATGGAATTTTATGCTGTCAAGCATGCCATAGATTGTGCAAAACATTATTTTTGTATTTCAGATTTTTTGTGAGAAAGGTTTATATTTTCAGTAATCTTTATATGTATATATATTTGTTTATTTTTGTATTCTTTAAATTGACCTTCTTTTAATGGAAATGAGGTGAATATATAAAGCCAGTCTATCTACAGAATAAAGTTCCACATTCTTCATCTGAGCCATGTGCATTGTACTTTTATTATATGCCTGCTGAGTAAATTTGTCATTAGTTGGAATTGAATATTCTGTTATTAATTATTATTAGTTCCCACTGAGCTTTTATGTTAAAATATGAACATCACTGAAGGCGTGAGTTGCTATATACTTATATAGGCAATAATGCTGGACTATAGATTAAATGAAATTATATTATAGAATCTGAAGATTTTAAGTAAAGAGTATACTCCGTTTCAGGCTTCTGCTTGGAGCATGGGTCAGTTGAAGTTTGTATTAACTTTTCTAACTAGTAAAATAGCACTCTTGACTCTTCTTTCAATTTTGAGCTTGATGATGGACAGTTATGAATTTTGACTTATAAACTGAGAAGAGAAACAGATTTTGGATGTGATTAAGTGTGATTATGATTTATGAAAGTTACATTCTTTTGCACATTTATTTTCTTCCCTGTAGAGTGGCGTGCGTCAAGCTTGAAGAATACCAGACTGCTAAGATAGCCTTGGAAACTGGTGCTTCTTTGGCGCCTGAAGACTCCAGGTTTACTAACTTGATCAAAGAATGTGATGAGCTCATTGCAGGTATCGATTACTTGTATGTAGAATACATATATCTTCAATATGATTTTGTTTTGTCTACGATGATTTGGCTAAAAGATTTATATCAGAATATCTTTTTAGCTATATAGCTTCTGGTAAAAATTACAGTGAAATTGTTGCAATTGGCATAGGTTCTCCAACTACATTTTATTTTTGATTTCATATATGTAAATTTTAATTGTTTCTTTGAACCTGACTTCTTCTCTGTTCATTATCTGTTTGTATATGCTGCTCTGGTGTGTTTATGGGGCAGGATGCTGAGTTGTTTTAATGTACTAAATGTTCTTATGATGATTAACACAAGTAGTCCTTTTTATGATTTCGTACTGTAGTTTGGTTTGACCCATTCCACGCTATTTTTGTATGTAGTGATTTTATATGATCGGATAAAAATTGGCATATTTTTTGGGAGTTTCTGGTTGAATAGAAACCTGTATGGCTTGATATTAACTGCCTTGGTATTTTTAAATTCTATATCATTTCTGTTTCTCCCCTGAGACCATCAGCTCACAAAAGCTGTGAGTCGTGATGTTGTTAAAGGAAATGTGTTCATACATTCTTATAATTGATACCATATGGATTTTGAGTCTTTTTACTGTGTTTTTTTTATTAAACCTCTTGATTATTTAATAGGTCTGGAAAGCTCTTATACTATTGACACAAATTATATTAACAGTCTATAGTCATAATCTAAGTCGTTATGTTGGCCCGTGGACTTAATATTTATTTTTCTTTTTTGTTACTCAGAGGAAGCTGCTGAGCTCACTAAGCAAAGTAAAACTCCAACTAGTGTTGTCACCCCAAATAATATACCCATTGTTGTTGGCTTGTCAAGTCAAGGAACAACACCAGTTTCATCTTCCAAATCCAAATACAGGTTATATTTGTTACTTAATTTTACAAATACGTTCTTTCAAGTTCATTTCTGATTCATTTTCTTCTTTATGTATTCTGCAGGCATGAATTTTATCAGAAGCCAGAGGAAGTAGTAGTAACAATATTTGCTAAGGGTATACCTTCAAACAGTGTGGTCATTGACTTTGGTGAACAAATAGTAAGTGTAGCATTGATGTCACTTGTGTATTTATTATTGCACTAATTTCTTATGCTTGACAACTCCTTTTCTTTTTTCCGTTTAATTATATGCAGCTTAGTGTTAGTATCGAGTTGCCTAGTGAAGAAGCATATCATTTTCAACCCCGCTTATTTGGAAAGGTGATATAGTAAATGCTTGACTTTGGACTGATTGTAATAAATATTTTGCTTAAGTTTCCTGATACTATGTCTTTTGGTTTAATATTCTTATCACAGATAGTTCCTGCAAAATGTCGATACATTGTAATGTCTACCAAAATTGAAATTCGAATTGCCAAAGCAGACTCTACACATTGGACATCTCTTGAATATAACAGGGATGCTGCAGTTGTACAAAAAGCAAGTGTAAAATCAGGTGGATTTCTTTATGAATATGTTAACCGTACACACATAACTCCTTTTCAACTTTCAATACAGTCGATCTTCCATTCAAGCTTTTCTTTCTGCTTCTGATCAACAGAAAATCAGAAACCTGCGTATCCTTCCTCCAAACCAAAACGAGTAGATTGGGATAAACTGGAAGCTCAAATGAAAAAAGAGGTGCGCAATTGTTATTTTGACTTTGAATTTCTCCCAGTGCTCGGATTACTAATAGCCTATTTTTTAAGGCAAATACTTCTATGCGCTAATGTTATGGTGCAAATCAAGTGCAATTTTAAAAAAATTATGTTAGTTTTTTAAATTAAAACATATTAGTTGTGGGCCAGTTGCACTCAATTGTTACTCCTTTTTTGATTGAACAAGTCATTATTTCTTCCTATATCAGGAGAGGGATGAGAAACTGGATGGCGATGCAGCTCTGAACAAGTTCTTCAGACAAATTTACCAGGATGCAGATGAAGACACAAGAAGAGCAATGAGCAAATCTTTTGTAAGAACTACTGCCCTTTTCTTTTCTTGTGTTTTTGTATCTGATATTAATAATGCATGTTCTTCCTGGGCTATTTTATAGGTGGAGTCAAACGGGACAGTGTTATCGACAAATTGGAAAGAAGTCGGTTTGAAGAAGGTTGAAGGAAGCCCTCCTGATGGCATGGAGCTGAAGAAATGGGAGTACTGAAATGTTTGATCAAATCTCACATGCTTTTTCCTATTCAAGATTCTTACTAGTTAAAAGGTTGTGATTCAACTTGTTAATATCTTTTGCCCTCCACTACCAATATTGCAAACTTCAGTCTAACACACCCTACAGTTTTTGCATCTTAATGGTTACACATCTGGCTGCAACTCTTTCCCGCCCTCGCTCTGATGTATGCATTAATATACAAATATTTGTACGTAAAAACTTGTGATCACATTTGACCAGTACAAATTTATTAGTTTCAACTAGGCGACGATTCAGTACAAATTTTATCACATTTGGTAAGTGCAAACTTATTAGTTAAACAAAACTGGGCTTCTAAGTTTAAATCAGACATGTCCAAATGCATTGATTTATCTTTCATTATGTGAGCTTGACTTCAATTGTCTTTTCTTAGATTGATGACAACCACTTGATCTATGTCTGGGTTTGCCATAGTTATTTCAATTGCCCTTGAATCAGTGGCTTTTGTGCGTGCTGACTTGCAAGTTTTTTTCCGACTGTTGCCCGACTCAGCATGCTTGTTCGTGTACCTTTTCGTTCTTGACTTTGGTTTTTCGATTGTCTTCCTTAATCTTGCGTGTGCATCACTGGCAAGTTCTTTTTTCTACTGTTGCCCGTCTCAGTGTGCTTGTTCGTTTATCTTTTCATAGTTTACTTTAGTTTTTCAATTGTCTTCCTTAATCTTTAAAATTTCATATTAGAGGTTTGCATGTTTCTTTTGAAAAATGCAATTTTAAATAAAATAGTGATATATGAGTAAATATATGTATAATTTTGTGAGTGCGTTTGCAAATTGATATTTTTTGTGACAGTGTAAATTTGTGTGATACATTCAAATAAAATATGGGTGTACATGAGTACAATTTGCTTAATGCCTTAATTGCTTTTTATTTTTCCCCACGCATGTTAATTGCGGCTCTCGTACAGTATTAATGACCGTTTCTTAATACATAATTATGGTGTATTTAATATGATTAGAAGTTTTCCTAATTCAAAGCCATTGATTGAGTGCACGGTTTGTGCATTCTTTATGAACTTGTTTCAAGTATACAAAGTATCACGGTAGTGATTTTAAGATAATTAAAATACACAATTAAATATATTTTATATGTTAAAATATTGATTCCAAGTTAGCCATTTTCAAGATTTTTATTTAGGAATGTTGTTTTGACATTCATTTATCAAATCTTGAAATTTAGATGCGTAGCTATTGATAAAAGAATATCGATTGACTTAAGCTTAGCTACATGCGAAAGATTTTCTCATAATCGATTCTCTCTTTCTGAGTGTATTCTTTTTCCGAGGGCTAATCACCTAAGGCCAGATTCTGTTCATCCTTCTTCAGCAAAAGGATGAGGAGCCTTGTTGCTGGAACTTTTGTAGGGGTATTAGAAACCCTCGTGCCTTGTGAAAAATCCATCTTAAGAGAAAAGATCCTTGTGTGATACTAATTGCTTCTTTAAAGAATTTAAAATTCAAATATTCGTCTTCTTGAGTTAAAATAAACTTTTTTTTTTTTTGTTTTGCATGCAATGCCTAACGGAAGATTTTGAATGACTCAAGCAAACAAGATAAGTTTAGGATGGTAATTTATGCATTGAATACCTTCATTACTTATCGAAATCAAGAATATCTATCAAATTTCAAATCGTCACCACTTTAACAAAGCTTCTAACTAAATCGTTGTTCTTCTCAGAAATATGCAACCATAAGCTCAAAATTTGTATTTTTATATATTAAAATAAAATAAAATAGGCGGTCCAGGTGTTAGGCGGCCTAAAAGCATACGATTACCGATTTCTGACTTCTACAACCTTAATTTAAAGCGGTTGTAATTGGTTGAAGATCATCAAACAAAATATAGATTATAAATGTCCATGGATAAGCAATGACGAGGGGTCATCTCTTAAACTATTTTAATTATGGGTTTGATAAGTATTAAGACATTTGTGAAAATCTAAAATATTATATAATTACATAAATGAAGTAATTTATTTAAATTGAGGCACACTTGCGTAGAAATTTCTACGGTAGAAATTTCAAAAAACAAACACAAAACCCATACTCATTAAAAATTCGCGGGTCATTGCCGGGTCAGGCGCGGGTCGGCCAAAAATCCGGATCATAGCCGGATCTTACCATATACAAGCGGATCTGACCAAAAAAAAAAAAAACGAATCTTAACAAATTCGCACCAAATTCGTGAATTCAATCTTTAAAACACAGTTTCAAAACTAAAACCCACAGCAACACATCAGAAAAATGACGAATTCACGAGCAACAAGGAAACGATTCCGATCGAAATAAGGAGGAAACTAATCGGAATCTAAAAAACGACATTCAGAAGAAGATTTTGAAGTAATCAGAGTCCAAAAATACAACAGAAACATGGATGATTACTTTCCAGACTGCCAAATAATAGAAAGACCAAATTCTATAGGTTCTACAACAATAGGTAACATCACAAACACAGGTCAAAAAGTAACCTATGCGTGTGGAATGAATTTTAAAAGTATGTTACATATTCATAATATGTGTGTTACAAAATAAAATAACTAGTGTTACAATTCTCTAGATGGAAAAAATAGGTTACTCAATGAACATATTCATGTTACTTTATGCCCTACACAGTGTTACTAATTACTGGATTGAGTTAATTGTTACTGTCTTCAATTCCATATGTTACTCAATGAACATATTCATGTTACATTATGCCCTACACAGTGTTACTAATTACTAGAATGAGTTATATGTTACTGTCATCAATTCCATATGTTACTCAATGAACATATAGATGTTACTTTATGACCTACACATTGTTACAAATTACTGGATTGAATTATATTTTACTGTATTCAATTAAATATGTTACTCTCTTCAAAAAAATAATTACTTAAAAATATGTTACTGTTTTCTTTCCTATATGTTACTAACTAATATAATTATGTGTTACTATGTAAAAATACATATTCTGAATGTTTAAAAATCTAAGAAAATATGAAACCTGATTGAATATTATCTATTACATAATAAAATTAAAAACCTTACTTTTATTCATTAAAAACATGTTACATTGTTCAAATTTATGTGTTACTAAACAGAATAGATAGTGTTACACAAGACATAATTAATATTTTATACTGTAAATATTATATTCCAGGAATACATAATGAAGAAGACACTGATCTACAATCTATTGATGGACACATAGAGGAGTCAGATAATGCACCTGATCAAGAAAATGAAGGAGAGAAATTTGATAGTAACGAATTCAGTGACTCATTGCTTGGGATGAAAAGAGACACCATTGATGAAATCTACAAATTGTACTGTGCACATGCCCGTTCAGTTGGATTTAGTGTACGCAAAACAACAGAAACAAGAACAACAGATGACAGAAAAGTGTTGTTATAAAAAAATTACGTGTGCTCTAATGAAGGTAAAAGACGTCCAGACGATGAAACAGTAGTTAAGGAGAAAACTATAAAAAGAAAGATTGGAGGGACAAGAACAGAATGCAAGACAATGATGAGGGCAAGATTAAGTGAATGTGGAAAGTATGAAGTATCAAAACACATAATGGAGCACAATCATCAACTGACAAGAAAAGAATGGAACCATTTGCATTGTTCTGAGAGAGCCATAACGGGTGGAAAGGCTGAAGCAAATGTAGACATGTTATCATCTGGTATAAAACCAGCAGATTCGTTCCGTTACCTAGCTTATAGTGCTGGAGGAGAAGACCAGATTGGACACACAATGAAAGACCATCTAAACTATGTGAACCGTACTAAAAGAAGTAACATAGAGGGGGGTGATGCGAAGAAATTCATGGAATTGATACAGAGCCAATCAGAAGACGAACCTCAGTTCTTCTACAAGTTAGAGATGAATGAAGATGGGAGGTTGAGTAACATTTTTTGGAGAGACTCAATGATGAGAGATGATTTTGATATATACGGTGATGTTTTGGTATTCGACACGACTTATAAGACTAACAGATACGATCTCATATGTGCGCCATTTGTGGGAATAAACAACCACTGGAAAAATACTATGTTTGGAATAGCATTTTTATCAGATGAAAAAACAGAAACTTTCGAGTGGTTGTTCACGATGTTCAAGAAATCAATGGCTGGGAAGACTTCAGTGACAATATTCACTGACCAGGACCTAGCAATTTCAAAGGCAATAGAAAAAGTATGATAATATTTTTATGTTACATGAAATACAAATTAGTGTTACTTTATAGTTAAATATAGTGTTACTATAAATTTGTGTTACTCTTCAATTAACATATGTGTTACCAAATATTTATGTTACTCAAGAGTATATTATGTGTTACTATATTATATAATCTGTGTTACAAATCAGGTTTTCCCAGAAACAAGGCACAGATTGTGTCTGTGGCACTTACACCAGAATGCAGTGAGCAGGTTTGCACAGTTAAAGAGCAACAACCAATTTAAAGATTTGTTGGGAGAAATCCTAGCAGTCCCTGCCTTGGAGGCGAGCTGCGCTCAAGTCCACTCGTTCGCTCGATTAAAGGCATAGTTGCGTGCCGCCCGTGGCGTTGAAGCTAGATATTGAGTTTAAAGGAATTGATTGTACTAATACCAACAAGGTGCATCTTCTTTTCTGGTGCCCATTGTGAAAGAAC
>JAPKLY010000598.1:208402-235176 GCA_026898435.1 Prunella vulgaris
AGCAATTTCATGATGGGTGACCCCCTGGGAAGTTCTCAGGGTGTGTGCGAGTGAGGACATAAGCACGCTAGAAAAGACCCGTGTTGGTTTGCGAGGATAGTACATCAGTTCTACTCAGCGCTACCGATCCTACAAGATTCATTCAAAAAGTGCCTATCCGGCTGTGTCGATAGGGAGGACTTTGAAAATTACTGGAAGAAAATGATTAATGATTATAACCTGCAGAACAACACTTGGTTTGAAAGGCTCTACAATTTAAAAGAAAAATGGTGTACGACATTAAGCAAGGATTTCTTTTCAGCTGGAATAAGATCATCGCAGCGAAGTGAGAGTACAAACAGTGCAATATCTTTCAATTCAAGAAAGACCACAGGCTTGACTGAGTTTTATGAAATATTCAACAAAACAATCAAAGCTTGGAGAACAAACGAGGCAAATGACGAGTTACAGTGTCAGCGTATTATGCCTGAGACAAGTTTGATGATTAACGGAATAGTGAAACATGCTGCAGAAGTTTACACGCTGACCATTTTCAAAACATTTGAGAACGAATTCCTAAGGAGCCTATCTTGTACATCACAGGAGATGGCAAGAGAAGATACCACATTTATTTATGATGTAACAGTAAAAGGAGAAGCACATAGGGTAATTTTTGAACAGATGATGATTAGAATACAGTGCAGCTGCAAAAAATTTGAAGAGTGTGGCATATTGTGCTGCCACTGCATACGTGTGCTGCATATTAACTCGGTACAAGAAATACCGAGTGAATACATACGTACGAGGTGGACAAAGGATGCAAAGTTACAAATTTGGAAAAAACACACAGAAATGGAAGCAAGAAAAATACAAAGTTCAATTCCGTGGAGACATCAAATGGCTAGGAGGAGCTACAGCCTTATATTGGAGTGCGAGAGAGATGCTGAAATAAGAAAAATGCTGGAAGAAAGTATGGAAAGAGACTCAATGAAGGCAAAGTAATTTTACTCGAAACAACAGCCAGAAAAATCAGCAGAAACTGTGGAAGGAGTTGAAATACGGGACCCTAAACGCTCAACAACAAAGGGAAGGAAAGCAAGAATAAAAGGTCACTTCAAAGGAACTCAAAAAAAGAAGAAAAAACTGCCAATGGAATATGGCACGCAAACATCAAATGCTCATTTGATATAAAACTAATTCTCTATACTGCATTTATAATTTTTTGTGTTGAAGATTATGTTACTTATGCCTTATTTCAGTGTTACAAAATGGATAAATTTGTGTTACTATTTGCATATATTACTGTTGCCTTAAATTTGTGTTGCTATTCGTGTTACTAAAAGATTAAACTGTGTTAATATATAAATAGGTTACAGTTGATTTTTGTTAGTATTATAGAAAGGACAATTACTACAGGGATATGTTACAATTACATGATGCCAGTGTTACAAAATTTGACAATCTGTGTTACTATTGAATATGTTACATATACCTTATTTCAATGTTACAAATTTTAATACTATGTGTTACTATCAAATTATAAGCATGTTGCTTTTTGCGCTGAACAACTAATTATAAAATGTAAATTTATTAAAAATTTGTGAATACTCAATTGAATATATGTTACTCTTGGTATAAAATTGAGATCAAAGAGCATTTTCAAATTTATTTGACTAATTATTTGTGTTAAATTTCATAGAAAAAATATGTTACAAGTGACTTTTGTGAATGTTACTATATAATATATATTAGTGTTACATTTCAATTTTTTTAAAAGAATATCACTATGAATCTTTAAAAACGTTAAAAATTGATTATATACTGAAAAATAATAATTTTTATTTCTTAAAAAAAATTCACAACAAAAAAAATTAATATGTTACTATTGACTTGATTCAATATTACTATTCAATTAAATTTATGTTACTATTAAGTAAATAATACTATGTAAAATAAAATGAAAAAGTTACCTTCATAAACTTCCTTTGTACTTCATCCTTTGATAAAAAAACTGATTTTTATAAATAAAAAATTAATGTTACAATATGTAACAAACTGTGTTACTATATGATTTTTTTAAATATAATATATACCTTATGATAGATGAATTTCCAACATAAGTATTACCAAAAAAATCTTGTGAACAAAAATATAACAAAAATATCAGAAATAAGCATATGAACCAAGATAATAAACTATAAAATATTCCAAGATAATATAGACTGCAAAAACTGCAGAAACTACCCAAATATTCAATAAACCATTTGACACAAAACTACATCAACATTACAACAAAAAACTGCAAAAACTAACCCCATATTCAACATCAAAATGTCCAATATATCCAACCACCCAATAACTTCACCCACTAAATATCTGTGCACCCCAATATTCACAAAAACTACATATTCAAACCAATATTCAGCATCAAAAAATCTGTGCCACCAAAATATATTCCCCCATATTCAAACCAATATATATGCCCCCCATATTCAAACCCAACCAAACAAAAGTTCAAACCACCAACCAAGTTCAAAGCATCCAACCAAAGTACAGACCCACCAACCAAATTCACAGCCACCAAATTCACACCCACAAACACAAACAATTCAAATTCATCAGAACAAATTCACAGAAAAAATTCTCAATCTTTCTTCCTCGATCTTAAATTCCTCTTCGAATAGGTAACAGGTTGATGTTTCCTCTTCTTATCAGGTGAACCTTGTTGCTTTGAAGCAGCCAACAGAGCCGACTTGTTCACATAAAAATCATAGACCTTCTTCAAAACTTCATTTCTGTACATGTTCACATTTGATGTAATAAATTTCGAACAATAACTTGCCATCAGAAAAATCCTGGAATCAGCCTATTAAAAAAAAGATATTAGAATATATATAAAATGGTATGTTACTAAACTATATAATCTATGTTACATAATCATAAAAACTGTGTTACCTGCATCAAGTCAGGCATGTCATACAAATCTCCTTGAAAATTCAAAATATGATTAATCAGAAAGACACCACAATCCTTGTTATTTTCACTTGACCTCCATGCAAGTCTCATTGTCTGAATCTTGTATTTTTTCACAGCTTCAGCTTTCGGATGCTTGACCTCACGAAGAAACTTCGCCATGTACTTCCTCTACAAATTATATAAAAAAATTCATTACAAAAAAATACATAAAACAGAATAAAAAAATCAAAAAATTTAAAAAACTAACCAGATGAAACAAACATTGATCATACGAACTCTGATCAACATGAATTCTGTTATCCAAGTACTGGATCTTTCCCACATTTAAGTTAAAAACAGCAACAGCGTAGTGTTCATAAATACAAAAAGGAACAAAAATCTGAAAAAAAAATGCAATAATATATATATGTTACTCTTACTCAAAAAATATGTTACTATATAAAATATGAAGTGTTACTCTATCATAAATTAATTACCAAGTCAGCCGACATAAACCTCTCCATCGACGTTGTCTCAACCCAAGTTCTCCAACCTCCAAGTACCTGGCTTTCATTATCCTCCAAAGAACCTTGCTTCCTCAGTATATCATTCAAAGGCATCTACAGGAAAAAATAAAGAAAATAAATAAATTTAACAAATAACATTACAAAAGAAAGAAAAAAAGAAATATTTGAAAACTTATGCTGTAATCCAACCCAAAGACAAATCGAGACAAACTAGAACTGGATGACGATGCATTGCTTCCAGACGAACAAACATAACAAATTGCATTCACAATATTATGAGCAATATCTGTCTGGGGAAGCATCGTCAGCAAATCTTCCCGGGAAACAAGATACATCTCATCTTTGGATAGAAAAAACTCCTCACTAATAAAAAAAAAGAATTAAAATACATATTACACAGATAAAAAAGAATAAAAAATATATAATTTTATTATATAAGTAATATATTATTTGTTAAATTACTATATATTACTATATAACAGATATATATGTTACTTCTATTTTTTTTTAAAATAATGTTACATACTACTTTAATATGTTACTATATATAAAAATCAGTGTTACTCAAAAAAGAAAATAACTTACAGCAGATTTTTCCTGTAGTGAAAAATGTAATCAAGAAGTTCACTCTCATAGCGCTCCAACCTAACCAAGTTTTTCTTCTGAACCATAAAAAGAGGGCTCAAGAACCCATGTGACGGACCAAAACCTGCAACAAGCCATTCAAAAACAGAAACCTCTTCATCCTCCAAAGCTTTTGCCTTCTCAGCCTCTACATCGGCTTCATTACCTTGATCATCTTCCTCCTGATTCTCACTCCCAGATCCTTCGCCAGTTGCTTCCACATCATCACCAGCATTTCCCTCCTGTTCATCACCAACTTCCTCTTCATCACGAATTGCTTCTTCTTCTTTTTCTCCCTCTTCCTCTCGAACTTCTTCCTCTTCCTCTACACCAACTTCCTCTTCAAATTCTGCCTCTTCTTCCTCTTCTCCACCAATTTCTTGCTCATGATCACCACCTCTTTCCTGTTCCTCAGTTTCACCCTCTTCACGATCTTCCTCTTGCTCCTCACTTTCACCCTCTTCAGGATCTTCCTCCTCCTCACTCCCACTTTCAACGTACTCGACCTCCTCCTCACTCTCCACGACAGTTTTTCCCTTCCCTTTCCTTGTTCTTCTTGCACCTTCATCGCCAACCTCCTTAGACAAATCCTTTTTCCCAACAGAATCCTTACCCGTCCCACCAACTTCAACAGTTTCTCCCAAAACCTGCTCACCCTTAAGAGTTGGATTATCAAAACTATTTTTAAACAAAGGACTATCAGGAAACAATTCAAAATTAGGTGCATCTGATAAATCTTTTGCACGATTGAAATTCTCAACAAGATCATCAACTATACTAAGAAAGGACTCGTCTCCCCAAAACTGAGAATCAGAATCCAGATTAGATTCAGGCAAGTTGCTTTTAAATTCAGACAATTTAGTTATAAAATCAGATGACGACTGGTTTATTTCTTTCAACAAATTCTCCAGCTTTACCTGCACAGCCTACACCAAAATATAATACTCGAGAATATGTTACTGTATACCAATAAAATATGTTACTAAATTAATATGGTTGTGTTACTAAAATAAGATATTTAATGTTACTACACTAATAAAATCTATATTACAGTATTCAAAACACTATGTTACTAATCAATAATATTAATGTTAATATATTTAATAAAATATGTTACTAATTAAATAAAATTAATGTTACTATATTTAAAAAATATGTTACAGGATTCAAGAAACTATGTTACTATTCACTAATATTAATGTTACAATTAATTAATATACATATTATTGTTACTAAAACACATAAAATATGTTCACATTCAATAATAAAAGGGTTAATGTGTATTACCTCAACTTTACCAGAAATAGAGGTCTTCAAATTCACCTCAGCTGAAATCCCCAGAACACCATTTCTTGTAACAAGATAAGTATCCAAAATCAAATCCCCATCACCATACAAACCAGCATCAGATTCTTGCTTGCAACGAAGTTGCATATTCTCTTCATCCCAATGTTGTATCAATGGGATTGAACAAGGTAGATCAACACCACGCCATCTAACCCTATGCAGATATGCAATCTGAAGAATCAACAGACAACTGGTAACATTGTGGGCTCCATTACGGACAGACTCAACACTCTCGCACAGCTTTGAAAACACATACGAACACCAATCAAGCTTCCCAATTCGACTAACATCAACAATAGACTTAAATATGACAGGATTGCAAACAGAATGATTTGCAGCAGGAGTAAACAAAGAAGAAAGACAGAAAAACACAAAGAGCCTCTTAAAATCATCACACCCATCCTTCAACCTCGTTCTGAAAAGATCAGCGAGTGCAGACAACCTCGAAGACGGCCTGATATCATACAATTCGGAATACTTCTCAAGCAGAACATTTACTTCTCCCCTAGAAAAAACCTCAACCTCATGACCAGCATTTCTTGGAATCATAAATATGTCATGCACATCATCCGGTGTGATGACAAAACTCCTAGAACGGCCAACTGATAGTTGCCAGCTATGAGGATTAAAATTATCAACTAACCACTTCAACATTGGATACCCACACAGCCTGGGAAGATTTAAATTTAAAAGCCCACCAAAACCAATACTCCTTATAGCTTCTTTCAGCTCATCATTTAAAATCCGAAGAAGGTCAAATATGGCAGTTGGTCTCGAGTGAGGAGTAAAATCCCTTCAAAATATAAAATAAAAGAGCATTAATACGTAAAAATACATATATGTAACATAAAATGCAGGAAACACAAAGACAAATAAAAATACCTGGACGGCTGCGAAGAAACAGTCACAATCGCGGTACTTTTACCTTTAGAAGGCCTGCCCTGCTTCCGCGATGGTGCAGCAGGGCCTTCTAACAGGAAAACTGGAGAATCATCCGAAGTCATTTTATATTCTGTTAAAAAGGGAAATAAACATTAGAAACAATTCATTTATGTTACAATTAAAATAACATGTGTTACTAAATAAACTTAAACATGTTACTAAAACAGTAAAATGTGTTACTACTCAGTAATTATAAAAATGTTATTTAGTAAATAAAAAAGGATAACACTTCTGCAATCATTCTAACTTGTGTTACAATTAAACAAAATAGATGTTACTAAACAATATAATTAATGTTACTATCCATCCAAACTATGTTACTAAACAATAAATGTTAATAACCAATAATATATACACATTACTACAGAATATAAACATGATAATACAAAACTTAAAATGAAAAACAGAAGAAAAAATATATAAATAACAACTAATAAGACCAAAAATAGAAAATATGTTACAAAAATATGAACATTGTGTTACAGATTTAACAAAACTTCATAATAAAATAAATATAACATGCACAGAAACTGTGTTACAAAATACGTACATATATGTTACAATACAGTAACTATCTATGTTACAAACAGAAACTTTCATAATACAAACATGAACAACACAACCAAAGGATCATCAAGCTTAACAAAAACAAAAATAAACCAGAACATTAACATGCAACAAAAACTGGAGAACAGAAACAATAATGCGAAACTGAAAAACAAAAAATCAACAAAAACTAAACCCTACGATGAACAAAACGGAAAAATAAGTTCAAAACAAGTAAAAATCACAAACACGACTACAATAATCAACATAAAACCAAAAAAACCAGAAAAACCTAGGTTTTCACTAACCTTATCGCGAAGAAGAAAACACGCCAATATCAACACAAAAGCGAGAAGAAAGGAAGAAATAAGAGTTACGCACCTTAAAAGGAAAGGAAACCGCCTTCAAAACCGCCGGAAAACTGAATAAAACCGTCGGAGGAAAAAAGCGGGAACCGAGGCGTGGGAGAGGAAACGAGCAGAGGGAGAATGAGGAGAGAGAATACGTCGTGTGAAATGAAGATTTGAAATGAGGAGAGAGAATATAGAATATTAGTCAAATATGTTCTTGGGTCACGGGTCACGGGTTATAAATTTGGGATTAAATGGGCATGGGTATGGATATTTCTACGGATCTTAGATCCGTAGAAATTTCTATATGAGTGTTTGTCATTAAATTATAGAGGTGCTCCACGAACAGCTTCTTGACTTTCTTTTTTTCTCTTTTATTTATTCCAACGAACAGCTTCTGACGATGAGCTACATAGGGCGATGCACATGCTTGATCATCGACTTAATTTGATATCCTGTTTAACTTAATCACATCAGTTTTCTTTAACTAATCGCTTATTATTCCTAATATACATACAACAAAATACAATTATTTAACAATTCCAACAGACAATCCAACATCACACAACCGCTTAATTAATTAATCTGGCAAGCCTAACATACAATCATGCATCATACACTTAATTTAACAAACCTAACATTAGTTCTAAAAATACATAATGCACTTTATTTAACAAACCTAACATTAGTTCTGAAAAATACAATTAATCTAACGATTCTTAATATGCCATCTTTGCATCGCAAGGCTATGTTTATCCGTTGAAACCCACTATCACAAAAAATTTTAAAAAAAAAAAGCAAAAAAATGAAAAATGATAAGAGCCCCACAAATCCACAACCTTGTCTACAATGTGTACCTAATGGCTGAAATAATAATAAATTTAAATGAAAAATTGAAATTCGTGAAGAATACGATTTCTTTAAAACAAAATATGTCCCTCACTTTCTAGGTGTTAAGTGAATTGAAGGGACACCTGTTTCCCAAGATACAACGATTTATAGCAACAATATAGCACAATATCTTGCTAAAATAAATTGAGATATTGTTCGTAAATCACCTGAGTATGAACGAAAAATTAGCGGAATATTTGGACAAAAGAAAATGGCAGATTGCCGGAAAGTATCTGAATATTTTTCCACTCAAATATTGTATATCTTGTTATTCTTGTGTAAAGGCCCTCATGAACTGCTCAGGATGACCCTTTCAGTGACTCAGGTCAGGGTGGACCATCAGTTAGGTTAGGAAAGACCTTCAGCACTCAGGTCAGGACAAGAGTCACTCAGGATCCAGCAAAAAATTCCTGAGTCGGGAAATAAAAATTTAGCCGCCACCAAATCGTTGCGACATTCGTTTCCGCAGGACACGCTTGCACACAAGTTCGAGATTTATAGGCCAAATTCGGCCATGATTTGAACCCCTGAGCGCACGCGTAGAGTATGAAGGAGCATAACCTTATGATTTTCTTACAAGTTAAGGATGAATTTCTCCTTATATACTCACTTCCTCAATAACAATTTTTTAATGTGGGACAAGACTTTTAGCCTTTCCCTTCATTTCTCATTTCACTTCCTTCACATTTCTTATTTGTTACAATAAACTTAAAAATTCAATTTTACATTCACCCAATATCGAAATTGAGCGAGTAATATATCGAATCGAAACTCTATTCGAAGTGCACAAATTCCCACAGTCATTGCACATCTCAAGATTGTAGGTTTTAACTCAGAATTATTATGCCAAGTGGTATAATTTTATTTGTTGTGCCTATATTAATTAAATAGATTTTAAGATATTATTTGATTATATATATATAAATATGATTAGTCTTGTATGCACCAATTACACGGTGCAACTCAAGTTTATTTTTTAAAAGTTACAAAAAATACTACTGAAAAGTTACACATGCTATTACTAAAAAGTGTATCTTTCATAGTGTAACTTTTCAATAATAATTTATGCAACTTTTCAGTAATAAATTGTGTAACTTTTTAAAAATACACTTGAACTAGTTTGAAACACAATTATTTTCTCTCTTTTATCTCTTTACTTATTTAATCTTCTAATTTTCTATCATTTATCCAAGTTCAAACTTTCAAAATTATCCCAATTTTCAACCTTTTCTAAATTCGAAAATTTTTTCAACTCTCAAAATGTTCACGCACCCATTATTAACTTGAGTTATGTTTTGTTTTGTTTTTTTTAATGTAATTCAATTGTGCTATTTAATTTTGTTATTGAAGTTATAATTTTTAAGTATATATGTTGTAATTTTTTAATTATGATTATAAATTTTTAATATAATAAAATTTGTATATATAATATCTAATTAATAACCCCAAACACTAGCAACAAGCCAACAATATCTAAAGATATTGATTTAATTTGCAAATAAAGTTTATATACATTTGATTAAAATTGCAAATACAAATTAGTTTGTTGTGGCTTAAAATTACTAGGAAACGTCTGCAAAAAGAATTAATATTGACTTGTAAAAAAAAAAGAAAAATGGTGATAATTTTTTTTTCCGTGAAACCCAAAATAAGGTGAAAAAATGTATTAAATATAATTATTTATTTATTTGGTCGAAGGAAATCAAAATGGCATGAAGTTTAAAACTTCCTTCGTTCCTGGTCTTTTTTTCAAAAGATTTGAACACACGAATTAAGAAAAAATAAAGTACGTGAGTATGAAGTTAATTAATAAAATATAAAAAATGTGTTTTATTAATTTTTGTGAGTGTAAATTATTTTTTTTAAAATAAGGAAAACATGTTGGGACATTTCAAAATAAAAATTATGAAAAGAGTTAGGACGGAGGGAATAATATTTTTGGAAAAACATATAATACATAAAAAAAAACCTTAAAAATGCAAAAATTGCCCCTATTATAGAAATCGAGCCATCGACTCTAAATTATCAAATTAAAAATCATTCTCTTTTAATCCCATACATCTTTTCATACATTTTTAACCGGGCAAGTCATCTTTCTGTTGTCTTATTAAATGTTTAAAACGAGGCTGCCCGCTAATTGGTGAAAATTTCAACAGTGGGACCTAATAATGACCACTCAGGTCAGGTCAGGTCGCATTTAGCAATAAAATCTCTAGAACCATCCTCTCTTTTTGTACTATTATTACATCTATATTCTTGTGTTCTAAATCGTTTTTGCTTCTTTCAAAATTGCCCAACTCAGTTCTAACCAATACTTACATCGCTTAATTGAACATAAAAAATATAATATAATAAAATATGATTTTAATTAAAATATACAAATTAATATAATTAAAATGTGATATTAAGTTTGTATTTTTTATTTTTGTTATGCAAGTAATGTGATTTTCAGAGTAGTTATTAAAATAAGCAAAATCATGAATTTGGTTCACGATTTATAATAAAATGTGAACACATTCACGATTTACTAACAGTTCTGTTAAGTGTTGGCTGATGTGAAAAAATGTTTTACAGGTTAACTCCTTATTTACCGTGTAAATGTCACGTCTCATCAATATGAGGTAAAGAGGCATTAATGCCATATGACTTGTTAAATTTCTTATTTTACGTGCCTTTGTCCCATTCTGCCTCCATAAAAAAGTTTCTATACTTTTCTTTTGTATGATTCCAAAATAAAAATATTTTTTTAAATTTTTATTTTTAAAAATTTTATCTCACAATTTCCACTATACATATTCTGCTCATTATAATTTTTTATAAAATCGTATCCCCAAAAGTATTTCAAATTTTTGGAATCTAGATCCCCTTTTGTACATGAGGGTCTTGTGCAGGGGGAACCGTCGGACCATGCACACACCTACACGGATGTGTGTGATCCGACAATTCCCCTTCTACACAGGACCCTCGTGCATAGATACAAGAAGAGATCTTTATCCAAATTTTTGGGCCGCGTAGGTAGTACTTTTAATCTCATACTTAGTAGCTTCTGAATTCAAGGCATCCTTGTAGGACGACTATGCAACACTTAACTGTATGCACAAAGTTGATCAACAAATTTTATATTATAAAGTTATTTCTATTTAATATACAATATTCTCTCCGTCCATAAATTTTTTTTTCATTTTTTTGTGGGTATGAAATTTAATAAAAAGTAATATTATATTGAAATTATAGATAAAGTAAGGGAAAAATAAGAGTATTGTGGAATCCAAAATTTTGTTGTGAATGCAGATTGTTTCCAAATAAAAGAATGAGAAAAAATTTTGTGGACAAACAAAAAAGGAAAGTTGAAAATAATTTGGTGGATAGAGGGAGTATTAATTTATTATAACTAAATTAAATATGAAAAATAAAATAAGTTATAATTTAATGAATATGTCTCTTTTGAATTTTGTGCATCGTGCGTAATTTTTTTATTTAGTATTAATATTTATTAGTAGTGTTTATTTAAAAAAGTAAGAGTGTAGGTAAATTTTAAAGCTATATTTAGTAAAAAAGTTAAGCATTTTCTTTTCTAGTGTACGAAATTATAATAATTGATTCTATCTCCTTTCAACATTAACTTACTCATGGGTCATGAGTAAGTCTTTTGTGCATCAAGTTCACCGTGTAATTCTAGTGTATTTTTAAAAAATTACACAAAATATTACTGAAAAGTTATACATGTGATTACTGAAAAGTGTAATTTTAAAAATTCACTTTTCAGCAATAACAAGTGTGACTTTTCAATAATAAATGATGTATTTTTTTTAAAAATTAAATTAAATTGCAAGTCTCATTTAACTGAAAAAATAAAAAGAAACATGATATTGACTGAAATGTGATAAGTAAATAAATCTATAATTCATACATATGTGTGATACCCGAGCACTATTCACTAAACAATATATTTTATGCATTATAAGCATTTTAATTATAATCGTGCTATATATTATTTTCGTGCATTTCATATTCTGTCAGTGTATTTTATAATTTGTGTGCATGTCACAATATTTACGTATTATTTGTGATCTTGCATTAATTATATTACTTTTAAAATATTAAACTTGTCATCTTTATGCCTTATATAATTAGTTGTGAGAAAATTTTATAAGTGTATATTTTAAGGTGAGTTGTATGTGTATGTTGGTGTGAGTTTGTATTATAATAATTGAAATATGTGAGTTCAATAATCTGTAAATGTTGTTAAGTGTCATTGATTGCACGAGCATCATGCATATCATGCATTGAAATTAATTGATTTTTGAAAGTGACCACTGATTATACACCGAGGGCGGTAAGGGGCGACCTGGGAAGAAGCAACCTAGGGAAACTCTGCGTGGAAATCTAGTGTGGGCTACCTGGTGTGGGCCGACGCCTTATTTGATTATGATATGATTTGAGTGTTTCCCTAGGGGGACTTCCTGCGCGGACAGAGGGTAATGTTTGGTGATGGACCTTGCTGGTCGCTGGATGGTAGATCTTTGGATTCATTATATGGGTCGGCGTGGTGGGATGACTTCTTGGTGGACATGTGGGCGTATGTGAGATCCGAACCCTGATGGGCCACAAGAGGATGGGCCCCACGTCGATATCATTATTGGCCACTTGATTATGTGTATATTGGAGCTGTGTGCTCGTGCCGGTGTATGATAGTGTGTCTAGATAGGGCCCTGGAGAGTCTTCATAAATAAATTGATGATTTCAAAAGAGAGTGCATGGGGAGGTTTTCAAAAGAATCACATCATCATGCATAATTTCTACTTACTGAGATTTATAAATCTCATTTTTTTTATGCATTGTAGGTAATCCCGATGATATGTGATCTGGTGATGAAACTGGAGTAGCTGAGGCGCTTTTGCAGGCTTTTTGAGTTGCGATGTACATAGATGACGACCTGCGGGCAGGACCGTGACTTGTTTTGCTTCTGTCGTATTATATTGTGTTTTTTTAAACTTGTATTGTATCATATTGTAAAATTATTGTATGGTTTTGGAGATGACGTAGTTTGCTTGTGTGGTTTGAAACTGGTTTTGTGAATGAAAATAGGTTGTTGGGTTTGATATAGTGTTATGCTGTCGAAATTGAAAAAAATTTATAGTCGACTATGTCCAGTAAGTGTTTATTTAAATTTTGTTCATATTATGTGCATTATGAATTATGTTTGTCTCAGAATTTGAGTTTGATAATGTATAACTGATTCCTGAATGGGTATATAATGAATGACAACTAGTTTCAGGTTACGAGTTCTTTTGTGTCTTAAAAATCATATGTGGATGTTGATGATATGCTTTAGAATGATCCCTACTACCTTACTTCTGCATAACGCTGCTGTTTCTAAGATGTTATTGTTTGATCACCGCCACTGAGCAGCTGATTGCAGCAGTGTGTGCTCGTGAGCGTGTGTGATCACGCATGTGTATTGACGGGTAGTACGTGTGCGGTAGCCGTGGTACTTGTGGAGTTAGGTTTGTGTTAAAAGTTTAGAGGAAAGTAGTAGTAATTGGTGTATACAAAGTGTACTGTGATCGAAACATATGAGAAATGAATCAGGTACATAAACTAAAGACTTTAATAGGTTAGAGACAAGTTATTGCTTATCCATAGAATACGTGATAGGTGTTGTTACTTTGTGGTAATACACTATTGATTACAAGGATTCGTGTTATTGAAATGAATTACATGAAGATCTTTGAAGAAAGAAAATTCATTTGTCATTTGTAAAATCTCTATCTTTGTCATTTTCTACATTTGTGTTATTTGGTTTTGGATTTATATATTCATTTGCTTCCAATGAGTATGTGAGAAAGTTGGGTAGAACACCTAGCCTAGATGAAGTCAGATTTGATGAATTACCTCGGTGCTTCGTAACAAACTAATCAGATTCTACGATGAAGTATTATTGTGCTGGACATGGATGATAACTATGTGGTAATGGGTATGGATTGAACATCAAAATATGGTGCTACAATTGACTGTCAGAAAAAGAGTATTACATTTCAACCACTAGGAGAAGAACCATTTTCTTTTATTGGGGTGAAGAAACGCTTCACATTTCCTACAATATCAGCTGTTAAAGCACAGAGATTACTGGAAAGTGGTTGTGAGGGTTTTCTGGTAAGCGTGATGAGCATTGAGGAGCAATAGTGTTCAACTGTTGGTGATGTACCAGTTGTACAAGAATATACTGAAGTATTTCCAGATGATTTACCAGGAGTGCCACCGGATCATGAAATTGAATTTGTGATTGAGTTACAACTAGGAGTGTCACCTATTTCTAAATCACCATATCGAATGGCACCTGCTGAATTGAAAGAACTGAAAATACAATTGCAAGAACTGCTAGATAAAGGTTTCATTCGTCCTAGCTTCTCACCTTGGGGAGCACTGTTTGTCCGGAAGAAAGATGCTTCAAGGTGCATCTATCTTTTCGAAGATTGACTTGCGATCTGGGCACCATCAGCTGAAGATAAAAGCAGAAGACATTCCTAAAACTGCATTCAGTACGAGATACAGACATTATGAATTTCTTGTAATGCCATTTGGACTGATAAATGCTTCAGCAACGTTCATGGACTTGATGAATCGGGTATTTAAAGACTTCTTAGATAGGTTTGTGATTGTATTTATCGGTGATATTTTGATTTATTCCGAGACTAAAGAAGATCACGAAGTGCATTTGAGAAGTGTGTTAGAGGTTCTGAAAGGGAAATAGTTGTTTGCGAAGTTCAAGAAATGTGAATTCTGGTTAGATCGAGTTGTGTTTTTGGGACATGTGATATCAGGAGCAGGGATTTCTGTTGACCCAAGCAAAGTTGAAGCTATTAATAACTGGCCACAACCTACAAATCCATCAGAGGTACGCAGTTTTCTCGGATTAGCAGGGTATTATCGTCGATTTGTAGATGGATTTTCCAAGATCGTCTCTCCTTTGACACAATTGGCTCGAAAGAACTTGGCTTATAAGTGGACAGAGTCATGTGAATAGAGTTTTCAGGAATTGAAGAAACTTTTGACATCAGCTCCTATCTTAGCAATTTCAACTGGGACTGAAGGTTTTAAAGTTTATAGTGATGCATCGAAGAATGGACTCAGGTGTGTACTAATGCAGAACGATAAAGTAATAGCCTATGCTTCTCGACAATTGAAAGAGTATGAAAAGAATTACCCTACCCATGACTTGGAGTTGGCAGCTGTGGTGTTTGCACTTAAAATTTTGAGACATTACCTATACGGCGAACATTGTGAGATCTATACTGATCACAAGAGTTTGAAGTACTTCTTCACTCAGAAAGAACTAAACAAGAGACAACGAAGATGGCTGGAACTTGTGAAAGACTATGACTGTGTTATTAACTATCATCCTGGCAAAGCTAACGTAGTGGTAGATGCACTGAGTCAAAAATCAGCAGAGAAAGTGGCAGTTATGACTTTAATTTAGAAAACTGAACTCCTTGATTTGCAGAGGATGAACGTAGAACTTATTGAGCCTGGACTTGTAACGGCGAAACTTGCAGCCTTAACACTTAGACCAACTTTGCTGGACCAAATTCACACAGGACAACAGAGTGATGAATACTTTGCTAAGAAATTGATTGTATGCAAGGATTGAAATTTCGTGAAATTTCGGATATTTGAGGGTACCGATATGGAAATTCACTTGAACGATTATTTTTCCAAAATTTCGGTAAAATTTTGGAAATTTTGGGAAATTTCGGTGAAATTTCGATATCGGTCCAGGGTAATTCAAAATGTGCAGATTATCGAGAAATATCGTGGAAATTTCGGTAATTTATCGGTCAAAATTTCAGGAAATTTCGGGAATTTTTTTTTTAATTCTCAATTCTCGGGTCATTTGCTTCAAGAATTTCTCTAATTTGATGACTTGGTACCATTATTTCTTAGAGCATGATGATCTTTCTTCTTTTACATTTGAGGCTCATAGGACATCATTTTGGTATTAGTTGTGTAATATTCAATAATTATGAATAATTGTTGTATCGTTTTATATGTCTTACGTATGTTTTCTTGATATGTTTGTTGTAAGATTATCATTTTATTGAGATTTTAAGTTCAATTAATGTATTAAGACTAGTAATAATATTGTCTAAAATTTCATGTTAAATTTCCATCATTTTAATGAAATTTCCGTGAATTTTCTAGTTTTTACCGATATCGATATTCGATATCGATATTTCCACCAATATTTCTGTCGATACCGATTTTTTCATCCTTGATTGTATGTACCTGATGTTGATAAGACTCATGAAGATGTGATGACTGAAGCATATTCGACACCCTATTCTGTACATCCTGGAGCTACTAAAATTATAGGGACTTGAAGTTGCATTACTGGTGGCCAGGTATGAAAAGGGACATTGCCCAATAGGTGGAACAATGTTTGACTTGTCAGCAGATTAAGGCAGAACATCAGAGACATGCAGGAACATTGCAACCTTTGTTTATTCCGGAGTGGAAGTGGGATTATATCACAATGGACTTTGTTACCGGATTCCCCAAGACAGTTAAAGGCTATGATGCAGTCTGGGTGATTGTGGACCGATTGACTAAATCTGCTCATTTTCTACCGATTTGTAGCACATACTCTATGGACCGTTATGCTCAAATATATATACAAGAGATTGTCAGACTCCACGGTGTACCTCTCACTATTGTTTCAGACAGAGATTCCAGATTTTTATCTAACTTCTGGAAGAGCCTGCACAAAGCATTAGGGATCCAACTATCTTTCAACACTGCCTATTATCCATAGACAGATGGACAATCAGAGCGAACAATACAAATTCTGGAAGATATGCTCAGAGCTTGTGTGTTAGATTTTCAAGGTCAGTTGAGTAAATTTCTGCCGCTGATTGAGTTTTCCTATAACAACAGCTATCAGTCTACTAACGGAATGGCTCCATATGAAGCACTTTATGGTAGAAAATGTCGATCTCCAGTACATTGGGATGAAGTCGGAGAACGAAGACTTCTGGGTCCAGATTTGATTCGAGAAATGAGTGAAGCAGTAGTGCAGATTCGAGAACGAATGAAAGCCGCTCAAGGTCGACAGAAGAGTTATGCTGATAAAAGAAGAAGAAAATTAGAGTTCGAGGTGGGTGATCAGGTATTTCTGAAAGTTTCTCCAATGAAAGGGATAATGCAGTTTGGAAAGAAAGGGAAGCTTAGTCCAAGATATGTTGGTCCATTTCCTATCACTAAAAGAATTGGGGAAGTTGCTTACAGACTTGACTTACCTACATCTATGTCCCAAATACATAATGTGTTTCATGTTTCTGCATTGAGGAAGTATATTGCGAACCCATCATATGCTTTGAAAAGCGAACCCACAGAGCTGAAACCAGATCTGAGTTATGAAGAAGTTCCAGTGGAGATTCTCTTGCGAGAAGTGAAACAACTCAGAAATAAAGAAATTTCATTAGTCAAAATACTATGGAGAAATCAGTCAGTAGAAGAAGCCACTTGAGAAAGAGAAGATGAAATGAGATCTAAGTATGTAGACTTCTTCAGGAGAGTGAAATTTCGGGGACGAAATTTTTATAAGGAGGGGAGGATGTGATACCCTAGCTTCTCACTATTCACTAAACAATATATTTTATGCATTATAAGCATTTTAATTATAATCGTGCTATATATTATTTTCGTGCATTTCATATTCTGTCAGTGTATTTTATAATTTGTGTGCATGTCACAATATTTACGTATTATTTTTGATCTTGCATTAATTATATTACTTTTAAAATATTAAACTTGTCATCTTTATGCCTTATATAATTAGTTGTGAGAAAATTTTTATAAGTGTATATTTTAAGGTGAGTTGTATGTGTTGGTCCCAAAGGCAGGTTTTGGGAAGAATACACTTGAACAAGTCTAGAAGGGGGGGGTTGAATAGACTTGTAAGGATTCAAAAACCTTTTTCAAATTTACTGATTTATTCAGAAAAACAGCAGACTACTTGAGGTAATCTGAATTTTGAAATTAGTGCGCTGTGTATAGTGCGGAAACGTTTTAAAGAAAATCTGATTTTAAGTGATGTGCACAGATAAGAACAGAAAGAAATACGAAGAGACACAGGGGTTTATAGTGGTTCGGACCAACTGTCCTACATCCACTCTCCTCAATCCAACTTGGACTTGAGGGGCTCTCCACTAACTCACTTACTCACTTACTTACACAGTTTTGAGAGTACTACTCTCTTTACAACTTGTCAATGCTATAATTGCAATTGACTTCTCACAGCTTCTACAAAGCTTTTACAAAAGATAAGTATTGATGGTGTTTTTGAGCGTAAGTGATAAAACTGACAGAGTATTGGCTAGCTTAATGTGCGTGTAAATCCAATTACTGAAATTATCACAATTACTCCAATTTATAGGATCAAATAACTAGCCGTTGGAATGGACTAGAAATCTGAGATCCTATAATCTCGCATTCAATCAATCATTGTGATTGATTGAATTTTCTTCTTGATTCCCGTCAATCTTCGCGACCTTCAATCAATCAAGTTTGTCCCCTTGATTGATTGATCCTCTATTCTGGGAATCTTCCTTTTATATCGCAAGTTAACCCTTTAAATTGATTCCGAAGAATCTGGGCTGAGCACAGGACCTCAGCTGATCTGTCTCCTCAGCTGGTGTATCAGTCTACTGATACTTGGACCTCAGCTGATGTGCAAGTCTGCTGGTGTGCACCTCAGCTGGTCTTCTTGACTTCGTCCGAATAAGTCTTTTATCCATGGTCCTTGTCTTGTCTGCGACGTGCTCTCAGCTGATCAGCTAATCTTCTGATATCAGCTAATCTGCTCTTCAGCTTATCGGCTGATGTAAACTTCTCTGATGATCTGCTTTCGATGCTCCAGTGTCAGCTGATTAAATCTTCTGTCTTTTAAAATCGGCTAAGTCCACAAGGTCTCAGCTGGTCTTCTCTTCTATGAAAGCTTCGGATCTTCTAGGCAGCAAGGTAGGTTCCCCCTTACTCGAACCTATCTAATCCTAACTACTCATCAGCTGACTAACATGTTCAGCTGGTCCTATTACAAGCTGATTTGTTTTATATCATCAAAACATCTAACACAGATATCCTAACAAGTTCCCCCTTTTTGATGATATCAAAACCAATTCAGCTGATCTCAACAGATAAACATATTCAGTCAAAATCAAGATCACATAGGACAGAAAAGAAGATCTTTAATTAAGATCTTTTAGACAGAATCAAAAACGCAGCTGACAACAAGTAGTTGTCTGGAATCATAAAGCTTTATTAATAATAATCAAGAGAGAAATAACAGACAGAAGTAAAGATACCTAATCCTCAGCTGACTCAGCTGGACTATTACATGAGGAGCGGTCTTCTGCTGCTGAGCGGAACTTGCAACCAATCTAAGAATCTCTTCTCTATTTCCTTCAAAGCTGGCAGAGAGTTGTCAGAAAGCTGATGGAATAGTTGAGTGATCTGCAGCCAATGTTTCCTGATTTCCACCCAATCTATCTTTCCACTCACATCAGTTGGAGTAGGAAGATATTCAATCTCTGGCAACTCTGGCTGAACCTCTACCTTAAGCATCTCTTCTGTGATAGCTCTGAAGAACTTAGGAAAAGTTTCCTTCAACCAATCTCTGAACTCAGCGTTTTTCTCTCTCTCTCCTTTGGTATCTTCTCCTCGAAGGACATAGAAGTGGATCATAGTTTTGGCTTTTATGGTTTTCCAGAGATCCACCAGCTCATCAGACAATTGATTGTAAAACATATCAATTGGTCCATCAACTAGAGGCTCATTTGGATCTCTGATGAACTTTCCACTCCTAGTCCTGCTCCCTTGAGCTACTGCTTTCCCTTTCTTCTTCAGCTTCCTCTGATATCTTCTCTCAAGCTCATCATTTATTTCCCTCTCCTGCCTCTTCCTCCTCTCCTCAGGGGTTTCTTTCTCAGCTAGCTGCAACTCCTTAGCCAGCTTTTCATCCAGATCAGCATTCATAATTCTTTTCTTCTTTTCCCTTTCTACAGCGACAACTTCTTGCTTCTGTAAAGCCTCTGCCATTTTCTGATCTCTCAACTCCTGAGTTTTCTGAGCAGCCATCTTCCTGGTGTTGATGTAGTCTTCAACATTTTCTATCCTAGCAGATAGAACTCCTTGATTATCCACCAGAAGAGCTCTCAGAGAGGCCATCTCAGCTTGCAAGGCAGCAATAGCAGCTGAGTTCTTCTCTTCCCCCTTTTTGATATCATCAATTACTCCAGCAGAGGGTAGAGAAGTGGGAAGCTTGTCCACAATATCTTTCAGGTCCTCCTGACCATGTTTGCACTCAGCAATTTGTCCTTCCAACCGTTCAGAGACCAATCTGAATCTTTCAGACTCAGCAGCAAGAGAGGCAGATGCATCATCATTGAAAGCTCTGACAGTTGCCTTGAAGCTCTGGAGAGTATTGAAGAATTCAATGCGAGTGGCATACAAGCTGTCCTCCATAGCTTCCTTCAGCTTGTTGCGATGGTCCAGCAGGACTTGATGAACATGAGCTTCAATCATAGAGGGGGCAGCAGACTTGGCAGCCAGAAGAGTAGCTTTGACCTCCCTGATGTGGTCATCAAAATAGCCTTTTAATTGATCCAAGAGTGCAGGAGTTACCTGATCAGCAGGAGAGATCTCAAAATGTGCTGCTGGAGGAACAAACTCAGTCTCTGCTATTTCAGGGCAGTCCAGGGCCACACCATCTTTGAGCAACAGAGCTCTGGCCACTTTCCTCAGCCCTTCAGGAGATGTCAGCTGGGATGGAGCCTTAACCTCCAAGGCCTCCATCAAAATTTCCTCCCATTCAGTGAAAGCTGCCTCTCCCATCTCCTTAAGTAGGGCCAGAAAGAATGTGACTGGCCCCTCTCTTGCTTGTGCCCAGGCTAGGCCATCAGCAAGGATATCCTGGTAGGCTGGATAGGGGTTGAGTTCAGGAATGTAGAGGGAAATGTGGGCTAGGGCAGATATGATCATCCCTCGTTCAAGAGGCCCCTTTGAATGATGGTGAGATAGGCGTGCTTGCTTGGCCATTTCTGAGGGGGAATTGGGGTTATCGAGAATTATAGGTTCAGGGTGAGAGGGTTTGGGGGTAGCTGAAGGCTCTTCAGAGGTAGCCATCTCCTCTGGTTCATTGCCGACTGGGATTTGTGATGGTGAGGGATCGGCTGGGGTTGAAAAGTGTTGGGAAGGATCAGAAAAAGGTGTGGGAGAAGCTGACCTGATAGGTGAGGCAGCAATAGGTGTGTCTGCTGATAGTGTACCAGCAGAGGAATGAAGAACCTCTGTCTCAGCTACTGAGGGTTCAGCTGACTCCCTCCCCTTTGACTCGTCTTCCTCTGCATCAGAGCCAGTGGCAGAAGCATCATCTGATGTAGCCTTCTCAGCTGACTCCTCCTCATCCTGTTCTTCCTCTCCAGAAGACTCAACAACCAGCAGAGTAGGCTTCTCTGCTGAAGTTTTCTCCCTCTTCAGACTGCTTAGCAGAGCAGTATCCTCTTCTTCATCTGAATCAGAATCAAAGGAGAGCTTCCTTTGAATTGGAGTAGTGTCTCTCTTGGTTTTCTTCTGTTTACCACCTCCAGCAGGCATTGGAGCCTTCCTCTTCTGCTTCTTCCTATGACCAGCAGAAGGTCCAGGGGCAACAGCTACAGTATCAGCCTCAGAATCTGAATCAGCTGGCCCAATGATATCCAAGTTACTTCCCCTTAAGAACTTGGTGTGGTTGTACTCAACAACCCATTCCTCATCCCACTCATGCTGGGGCAGCAGATGATTCAGAAGAATAGTGATCTTGGTGGCCATGGAACACTTAGATTTAAAACTGTAAATCTGTTCCCCATTCACTTCCTTCACCAAGCACCTCTTGGACTCCTGCTCCAGGCGAAACCATAGCAGACTCACCCAGTCCGCTTGCACCCCATCGAGAATGGTGCGGGCCACACTCAGGCGGAGTTTGGTAATGGCGTCCAAACTCCCCTGTTCCGCCAAGATGACCTTGGTCACCACATCCATCAGGAACCGAAACCGCCTCCTTAGCATGGATTTCTTCAGGTTCGTGGTGGTGTCTCTGTAACTCGCCCTGGCCATCAACTGAAAAGTCTCCAGGTAGTCAGCTTCCTTGTATTTGTGGGGTTGGACACCGGAGGAGGATAGGCCAAAGATATCAGCGACATCATCCTTGGAGATAACAACATCGACTTCATCAACCAAGGAGCCGATGGAATCTATGCTGAACTGAGCCTTAAGAAGGAATTGAAAGGCATAGAAGTTTAGGGTTTTATGGTCAGGGGGGGTCATGGAGATGAAGATTCGGAGATTTTGATTTTGGAGAAGGTTTAGGATTTCTCTGATTTCAGGAACCCTAGTCGTGTCGAAATCGACACACATCTCTGCGTACATCTTTTCTTTGAAGAGCTTTTGCATTGTCTTAGATGCCATACCTTCAAAACAGGGTTTGAGTGCAGAAAGAATAGTATGCAGGAAAATGTTGGGCAGAAAGATTTAGGAACAGAAAATTTCAGAAAGAAGTTTAAAGGGATATATATAAGTATCGAGAGATATGAGCAGTTTTTCCAAAATTAAAACCGATCAGTTTTGATCGTAGATTTGTATTTTGCATCACACAAATCAAAGGTCCAGAATAAATGACCTTTGAGAATTTTGGAGGTGATGCGTGGGTGTCAGGATTTCGAAAGGTTTTGACCGCCTCAAAAGATTCTCCTTTTTGAAAAAGGTAATGATGAAAACACTTTTTGAGAAGATTTAGACGGTGTTAAATTAATTACAACTGACACCTTATTTGGAAAAAGGTAATAAATCCCCGATTTTTCGTAAACACAAAGATTTGATTGCCAATTTTCTAAAATAATTTTTAGAAATTAGGGATTTATTAATTTTTGAAAAGATTTGAAAAAAAAATTCGACATAAAGATCATAGAAATACTTATCGAGATGCTGACGTGGCAAAATCAGCTGATAAGAGCGATCCTTATGAAAATCTTTTCTGCTCGTCTGGGTCTTCAATGTCAGCTGACATGGACCAGCTGAAGCAAGGGGGCCTTGTCTGACTTTCATAACTTATTCCTGTATCAAGTTAGACATAACAAGATAGAGAAAGGAAAGGAAAGAGTAAGTAGACATACCAGATCAGCTGATGTGAGGATCAGCTGACTACATCAGTAGAGTAGTCCTCAGCTGAGTACCAGCTGACTACCCGTTCACCCAAAAACTTTCTTTCTATAGAACTGCTCCTCCATTTATCATTCCTAATTCTGCTACTAATTCTCTGAATCTTGCCTCTGCTAAGGGTTTGGTAAGAACATCTGCTCTCTGCTTCTCCGTATGAATTTTCTCCATCCTGATATCTCCTTTCTCAGCATGATCCCGAAGAAAATGATGTCTTATGTCCACATGCTTACATCTAGTATGGAGAACAGGATTCTGAGTAATGGCTATTGCACTTGTGCTATCACAAAAGATGGGTATCTCTTCTGTGATCACATGGTAGTCCTTCAGTTGTTGTCTGATCCAAAGCAGCTGAGAACAGCAACTACCAGCAGCCATGTACTCTGCCTCTGTTGTAGAAGTAGCTACGGAAGTCTGCTTCTTGGAGAACCAAGATATCAGCTTACTTCCCAGAAACTGACATGTGCCAGAGGTTGATTTCCTATCAATCTTGCACCCTCCATAGTCAGAGTCTGAGTACCCACTCAGCTGAAAGTTGTCATCAGCTGGGTACCAGAGGCCTAGATTGTAAGTACCCTTCAAATACTTTACAATCTTCTTTGCTGCTTCCAGATGAGATTTCTTAGGATTTGCCTGAAACCTTGCACACACCCCAACTGCAAAGCTGATATCAGGTCTGCTGGCAGTGAGATACAGCAGAGAACCAATAAGTCCCCTATATTGTGTCTGATCTACTTTCTCACCAGCCTCATCTGGATCCATGCTAAAATTTGCCATCATTGGAATCTTAGCTTCTCTGCTGCTACTGATTCCAAACTTTTCTATCAAGTTCTTGGCATACTTAGCTTGGCTAATGAACGTTCCATTGGACATTTGCTTTACCTGCAGTCCAAGGAAATAAGTCATCTCCCCCATCATGGACATTTCAAACTTGCTGGTCATCAGCTTGCTGAATTCATCACACATCAGTTTGTTGGGGGAGCCAAAAATGATATCATCCACATATATCTGCACTAAGAGAATATCATTTCCGTCTTCCTTTCTGAACAAGGTTTTGTCTATCTTTCCTTTACTGAATCCACTATCCAGTAGGAACTGTGATAGAGTATCATACCAAGCTCTAGGTGCCTGCTTTAGTCCATATAAAGCCTTCTGCAACCTATAAACCTTGTTCCCAATCTCAAATCCTGGTGGCTGTTCCACATAAACTTCTTCTGCCAGGATTCCATTCAGAAATGCTGACTTGACATCCATCTGATATACTTTGAACCCTTTGAAAACAGCGTAGGCCAGAAACAATCTAATGGCTTCTAGTCTTGCCACAGGAGCAAATGTCTCATCATAGTCAATCCCCTCTGACTGTGAATACCCCTGTGCTACTAGCCTTGCCTTGTTTCTAACTACTACATCATTTTCATCCTTTTTGTTCTTAAATACCCACTTAGTGCCTATGACCTTCTGATGTTTGGGCCTCTCTACTAGGGTCCAAACTTCTTGTCTTGCAAACTGATTTAGCTCCTCTTGCATAGCTACAATCCAGTTTGGGTCTTCAAGAGCTTCATGAATATTTTTAGGTTCTATCAGGGACACATAACAGCTGAATTGAGCACCCAAATTTAGCTTTCTTCTGGTCTGAACACCTACACTTGGATCTCCTAGAATCTGTTCAGCTGGGAAATCTGACAATGTCTTCTTGCCCCTTTGAGGTGCCATAGTCTGTTCCTCTTGGGTCTTGTCTAAAATTCCCCCTTGGTTAGTGTCAGGAGTCAATGTGCCATCACCTGATGCTGATGAGGGCTTATCAGCTGATTTGGACTCATCATCTGAATCTGAGTCTGATTCTATCCTAGGTACTACTACCTTAATCAGATCTGGCTTATCTGACAGATTCAGCTGATCCACCTCTTCTGCTAGCTTCTCCTTGCTGTACTCATGAAAAGATTCATCAAATACAACATGGGGTGTCTCCTCCACACAGAGAGAGACTTTATTAAAGACTCTATAGGCTTTGCTACTTCCAGAATATCCTAAGAGTATTCCTTCAGCAACCTTAGAATCAAAAGTCATTAACTTAGTCTTTCCATTGTCATGGATGAAACACCTACACCCAAAAGTATGGACAGAGGAAAGGTTAGGAGTTTTACCTTTGTACATTTCATAAGGAGTCTTCCCATGTCTCTTGACTGGTAGACACCTATTTTGGATGAAGCAGGCAGTATTGATGGCTTCTGCCCAAAATCTTTGAGGAGTCTGATATTCAGCTAACATAGTCCTTGCTGCCTCCTTGAGGGTTCTGTTTCTCCTCTCGGCTAACCCATTCTGCTGAGGTGTTCTGGCAGCTGATGTCTCATGCTGAATACCATTATCCCTGCAGTGGTCAGAAACAACAGAGTTAAGAAACTCAGTACCTTTATCACTTATGATTCTGACTATGCTGAGGTCCAGCTCCTTCTGAATCCTCTTGAACAACTCCAGCATCTTGACCATAGTCTCATTCTTCTTGAACAAGAACACTACCCAAGTGAATCTTGTATAGTCATCAACAATCACCAGTGTGTACTTCCTTCCACTGAAGCTAAGGGGTGAGACAGGTCCAAACAAGTCCATATGAAGCAGCTGGAGTGCTTTTGTTGTTGAAGTACTCTGCACATCTTTGAATGAGGCTTTAGTCTGCTTCCCTTTCTGACAGGCATCACACTTCTGCTCAGATGCAAACACCTCATTTGGTAGACCTCTGACTAGACCCTTCCTTGCAACTTTGTTGAGAGTCTTGAAGTTCAGATGACCTAACCTCTTGTGCCAGAGCCAGCTGATCTCTGATGAGCTTTTAACAACTAGGCATGAGTCAGCTGGACAGCTTGCAAAATCTGCAAGATACATATTACCTCTTCTGAGGCCAGTTAGTAGCACCTGCTTATTTAAATCATTAATAACTAGACAAGAGTTCTTAGAGAATCTTACTGAATATCCCTTGTCACAAAATTGGGATACAGACAGAAGATTGTGCATGAGCCCTTCTACATAGTAGACTTCTTCAACTCTTGTTCCTTTGATCAGTAGGGTGCCTACTCCTCTGGTGACTCCAAAATTGTTGTCACCGAACACAACTCTAGGCCCATCCAGCATTACAAAGTTCTGGAGAAGGTGCTTCTCAAAGGTCATGTGCTTCGAGCAACCGCTATCAATGTACCAGACATGGCCTTTGGCTTCCCCTCTTTCTATAGGGCTAGAGTTAACCTGAAATTAAAACTCAGGTTTTAGGTACCCTATCTTTGGGTCCTGATTGGTTAGTATCGACTTTCTGGATCCACAGGTAGAGATCATCCTTGTGAGGTTTAGGTGATTTCAACCTTCTACCATATTT
>JAPKLY010000599.1:0-11903 GCA_026898435.1 Prunella vulgaris
TGTGGACCTTCAGCGTACTGAGTACTTCAGGGAATCCTGACTGAGTGATTTAGAGCATTTTTCTGAATCTTTCAGAAAAATCTGACATCAGTGTATCCCCCCCCATACACTGATTTAACTCGTTTCGGGACCAACAGAATTTATTAACCGTGTTTGTTTATGTGGCCATTTGTATAATTTAATTCTACCAAACAATAATCTATGAATTTAGTGTTCTTAGGGGATAATGTAGAGAAAGAAAGTGGGAGCTTAGAGAGAGAAAGTATTGTGATTGGAATGTATTAATTGTATTGGATTGATTAATGGTTACAAGAGAGGTTCTATTTATAGGTGTGTGAGTGTGAGACGGCACCTTACGAGCCTATTTGGCTTCCGGTGTTGACGAAGGTTCCACACCTCCATCCTAATCCCTCACACTGCTCCCTATACTGTGCCTCATCCTACTACTATGTCATGGACCAGATGGGCCTCATTAAAAACCTCGTCGTAAACCACCCTTGTGGATAAACCGGACGGAGGGAAAAGAGCGCAACCATCGAGGTCCTACAGGCTACAATGCGAGCTCCCGGGCGAGCTCGAGGATGAGCTCCGGTGCCTCGCGTAGCTTCTGGGTGCTATGTGATGGTGGACCTCGGCGAGGTCCTCTTTGGGGCAGGGGCGAGCTATTGGGCGAGCTCCACTGCCTTGTGCCATTCCGGATATTGCAGGGCTGGGCTCTGGCTCCACCTTCGTGCTCACGGGCGAGCTAACCCATTATGGGCGAGCTCCTCTGCGAGCTCCTTTCACATGGTCCGATCGGTGAGCTAATCCTAGGTCCTCGGGACCTATGCGAGCTAGTATCCACCTCACCGAGCTCCGCGACCTGTAGGCCCTTCGTAATTATTCTTACGTCAATCGTGTTAGTTTGCCTTGCCAACATTTGCCCCCCAGCTCGCACACATCATGACTCGTCAAATGTGTGGGCAGGTGCCGAGCTAGAGGACGAGTTCGGCCATGGAGGTTGCCTCGGCCGATGTGGTGCGGGAATCCAGGCGTTGCGCACGCCTTTTTAGGCGTGGTTTCCCGCGCCCATTATGGCAACCTTTCAAATTCTTTGCAAAAAGGCCCTCGCACTTTCTGAATATCGCACCTCGCCCCGACACCTATAAATAGGGGAAGGTGAGTTCATTTCTCACTTTCCACACTTTCGAATTCCAGAGCACATTTTCGGCGACCTGTTCCTCTGCTTCCGATGAGACTTCCGACGTTCTTCAAGGTAGAGAACCCATTCCTTTCCCTTTTCTACTTCTTTCCCTTTCGATTTCTTCGAGTTTCTAGAAATTTTGGACGTTTCCGGCGACTCCTTGGGTTTTCTGGTTGCCCTTGCCCTGTAACTTCGGTGATTGGAATTTTGGACCGTCCTTAGAACCTTTGCGAACTTTACACTGACCATGTCGACTCACGAATCAAGCGAAACTCCCTCCAATCGTAACCCCGAGAAGCAACCGATGACCGAGAATAAACCTCTTCCTTCGGTTTCTTATATGGAGATCGGTTCCAGCTCCGAGGCGACCTCGGTAGCTCTCCAGGTCTCCGACGAGCTACTCGGCGAGGTTCGCCCAGACTTGGAGGAAGTGGCCTCCAGCGCTGTGTACCGCGAGGTATGGGAGGAAGGTGACGAGGTCGCCCCCGAGGAAAGAGTTGCCAGTGGCAACGAAGAGCCCATGGAGGCTGGCAAGGATGTCACCGAGGTCGGTGAGGGGGTCGCCGAGGTCGGCGACGAGGTCGCCAATGAAGGCGAGGAGGGAGGCGACCTGGAAGAAGTTACACTCGAGTGGTTCCGCTCCATCGGCTTCCCGGAGCCTCAGCTGGTCGAGTATCAGGTCCTCGCTAAGGTCGTACATCCTTTCGACTGGGTCGAATACATCGTCGAGTACACGGCGAGCTTCCCCTGTCCGGATCGAGTACTCCCTACCGACCTAGAGTAGGTCCCCCCATCCGATTACAGAGCTGGTGGGGTGGTGAGCCTCATTGACGAGTGTGATCTTCCCCTTATACGTAGGAAGTATCGCATCCCGCTCGACATCTTTATGTATGCCCCAGTGAAGAATGAGTGGGCCAACGCGCCTTCTGAGGGGTTAAGAGCCCTTAATGTCGATGTCCTCAGGGCCGGGCTCACCTTGCCATTGCACCCGATCATCGGCCAATTTCTTACCGACAATAATTTGGCTATCACCCAGCTCAACCCGAATGCATGGAGCAATCTCCTAGCCGCCTTATCTGTCTTTGGATTGGAGGGTAATGAGAATGGGATGACCTCGGCGGACCTGGGCGAGCTCTTCGCTGTGACCAAGCAGGCGAAGGATGGCGCGGGATACTATTACCTAAAAGCTCGCCCGGTGGAGAAATTTATCGGGATTCTGCCAAATAAAGTCTGTGACTGGAAGGAGCAATTCTTCTTCATAGGCGGAGACTGGCGGGCTTCTAGCACGTATCATGGGCGAGGTGGCCGTATTCCCACTCCGGAGGGATACGGGGAAGCCAGCAGTAGGTCGCCTATTTCGGTGTGCGTGGGTTGAATTAGATTTACTAATCTAATTTTCTTTCTCTACTGCCAAGGCTTCGTC
Organism: Prunella vulgaris; assembly: GCA_026898435.1. NCBI lineage: Eukaryota > Viridiplantae > Streptophyta > Magnoliopsida > Lamiales > Lamiaceae > Prunella > Prunella vulgaris. The sequence continues at coordinate 2,607 of JAPKLY010000599.1, forward strand.
ATTCTTTTCTTCGTCATATCCCACCACCTTCCAAGTCTTGTTTTGGACTTCGACCGGGACTACGGCTTCAGTCCCGAAGGCTAGGGCAAACTGGGTCTCTCCGGTGCTGGCTCTATAGGAAGTTCTGTAGGACCACAGGACCTCCGGGAGTTCGTCTGCCCAGCTCCCTTTATTTCCCTCGAGACGGAGCTTCAATATGTGTTTCAGGATTTTGTTTACCGCCTCGACTTGGCCATTCGACTGTGGATGGTAAGGAGTTGAGTAGTGCTTCTTGATGTTCCATTAACTGCAGAAGTCTTTCAACTTTTGACCTTCGAATTGCCTTCCGTTATCTGTGATGATTGATTGCAGAAGTCCGAACCTGCAGATTAGATTCTTCCATATGAAGCCGATCATTCTTTCTTGCGTTATTGTTGTGAGAGCTTCGGCCTCAGCCCACTTACAGTAGTAGTCTACTGCTACAACAATAAACTTTACACCGCCTCTACCAGGTGGAAACAGGCCGATCAAGTCGATACCCCATTTTGCGAAAGGCCATGGGCTGAAAACCGACTTCAACTAGTTGGCTGGGGAGTGGATATTAGGTGCGAAAAGTTGGCACTTTCGGCACCTCCGTGCGAAGCTAATGGCATCCTTGCGAAGAGTGGGCCAATAGTACCCCTACCTGATCGTCTTGTATGCCAGCGCTTGCCCCCCAGCGTGACTCCCACAAATTCCTTCGTGGATTTCTTCTAACACTTCAGACCCCTGTTTTTTGGTTAGGCACTTGAGCAGGGGTAGAGAGAATCAACGTTTGTAGAGTTGGCCATCCAACAGCGTATATCTGGTAGCTTGCTTTACTAGCTGGCTAGCTTCCCAGGCATCCACGGGGGTTGTTCCGTCTTTTAAGTATTTTTAGATTGGGGTGCACCAATCTTCACCATCTTCACAGTCCTCCTGCCCCCCACTCGAGGTCTGATTTATTTTGTAATCGGACGTCGAAGGGTTTTTCAGCGTGGTGATTACAACCTCCGTGAATTCAGCCTCGCCGTCACTGGTAGCTAGCCGGGCTAAGGCATCTGCTTGTGTATTTTCTAGCCGCGGTATCTGATTGATGTAGACCTGCGTGAACATCAAAATTAGATGCACGGCTATCTTCTGGTAGGTCATCATATGTGGGTCTTTTGCCTCGTATTCCCCCCGGACTTGGGATATTATTAGCTGGGAATCTCTGAAAACTTGAAGATTGGTTGCCCCCACAGCTAATGGTAGCCTAAGTCCCGCTATTAACGCTTCATACTCCGCCTCGTTGTTGGTCGCTCGAAAGTCGAACCGGATTGTGGAGGTGAAGACTTGTCTGTCCGGGCTGATCAGGACTACGCCGGTGCTCGCTGCTACGCTGGTTGATGATCCGTCAACGTAGAGATGCCACGGAGCTATACGCCCCCTCGTCGGATCTTGTGGGAAAGTTAGCTCGACAATGAAGTCGGCAAGTGCTTGTCCCTTGATCGCTGTTTAGGATGCGTAGGTTATACCGTATTGGCTAATCTCTAGTGACCATTTCAGCAGGCGTCCGTCGGTGTCTGGGCGCTGTAGTATTTGACGTAGTGGGAACATCGTCAGCACTTCTACCGGGTGGTAAAAAAAGTAAGGCCTCAATTTTCTAACACTCATCACTAGTGCATAAGCCAGCTTCTCTATTGGGGTGTATCGCAACTCAGCTTCGTGTAAGACTTGACTTACATAGTACACTGGTAGGTGTGTTTTCGTCTCTTCTCCGACGCGGCTAGGTATAGATACAGCTTCTCTCCAGGTATCGGCTTTGACAGGACCTGCGTATCTGCCAGGTATGTTTTGATATCTTCGAAGGCTCACTGGCATTCACTTGTCCACACGAAGTGGTTTTTGAGGTGCAACTTGTTTGCTTTGGCCGCCTCTTTGTACCTTCGCGTGTTTGCTTTGATTGCTTCGTAGAACGGACAGTTTCGGTCACCGGACCTGGAGATGAATCTGTTCAGAGCTGTCATGCACCCAGTCAGTCTTTGAATTTTTTGCACGGAATTGGGTACGCCCATCTCGATTATGCATTGGACCTGCGTCGGGTTGACCTCAATTCCACGCTGGCTAACTAGGTACCCCAGGAACTTTCCGGAGTGTACGCCGAAGCTGGTCTTCTTGGGGTTTAACTTCATGTTGTAGTGGCACAGTATGTCGAAGGTCTGTTTTAGGTGGTCCAGGTGGTCCTCCTTTCTCAGACTCTTGACAACTATGTCATCTACGTATACCTCCATGGATTCGCCAATGTGTTGGTCGAACATTTTATTCACCAACCTTTGGTAGGTTGCTCCGGCGTTGATGAGTCCGAACGGCATCCTTTCCCAGCAGTACATGTTTTTGTTGGTGTAGAATGTCGTATGTTCCTGGTCATCTGGGTGCAGAGCTATCTGGTGATAGCCCGCAAAAGCATCCATGAATGTCATCATCTCATGGCCTGCTATGCTATCTACCAGCTGATCAATGTGAGGCAGTGGGAAGTTGTCCTTCGGGCATGCTTTGTTCAGGTCCGTGAAATCGATGCATAGCCTCCACGTCCCGTTGTGTTTCCTCACCAGGACGGGGTTTGCGACCCACTGCGAACACAAAGCTTCCTTGATCAGTTTGTTGTCTAACAACTTCCCCACCTCAATGGTTAGAGCTGCGTATTTGTCTGGTCCGTACTTCCTTCGCTTTTAGCGTACGGGTCTCCTTGTTGGATCTATGTTAAGTCTGTGGCAAGCGTGCTCCAAAGGGATTCCTGTCATGTCTTCGTGGGACCAGGCGAATACATCCAGGTTGGACATAAAAAACAGCTCCATCCTTGACCGGTACGATTCGGGTAGCTAAGAACCAATGAAAAGTTCTAAGTCCCTTTCCGGGTCCACCGGTAGCGCTGTTAGTTCTTCCATGGGGTGCCTTTCCTCTTTTGACTTTTCCACCTTGGGTCGCTGATGAACCCGTCCCACTCCTCTTGTGACATCTGCGCAGGTTCGTGACCTATGCGAGGTTCGAGGACATCGGGTTGGCTTTCAGCTTGGGTGGGTTCATCAACTGTCAGTACCTCCCGTGGTTTGTCAACTTGGGATGGTGCGGTGACCTGGGGAGTTGGGTCAACGTCCATTGGTGTTGGTTCTTGACCTCCCGCAGGTCCCCCATCTTGGGCTTCATCAACCACCTCCATGGGAGCAGGTTGTTGTTCCTGCGCAGGTCCTGACACTTGCGCATGTCCCAACGCTGTGGTCTCCTCCAATCCTTCCATTGGTGCCGGTTGTGTGTTTTGCACAGGTCCTGTGCCTTGGTCGATTTCTGACAAATCGCCTACCTCCATCATCTCAGTTTCAACCGAGATGATGTCTAGGATGTTTGGCTCGTCTGCTGGAATCTGTACATCCTCTTCAAGGATGTGGACCTGCGTAACAGACTTTTTGACCCGGCCGTCTTTGATTTGGATTAAGCACTTTCTGACCTTTTTCTAGTCACCTTTGATGGTTCCGGCACCTTTTGGAGTTGGGAATTTCAAGCAGTAGTAGTAGGTCGAACACGCCACTTTGAATTCATTAATAAACGGGCGGCCAAGGAACCCATTGTAGGAGGAGTGCTGGTCGACAACTAGGAAATCTATGAGCCTAGTCAGCCTCCGCTCCGGGTCCTCGACCGACACAAGTTGGACGCTCAACCTAATGCTACCTAGGGGGATGGTTACAGCCTCTCCGAACCCCACTATCCTAGCATTGCTTGGCTCCAGGTACGACTCAAAATCACCTAAGGCATCTAAGCTGGATTTGAAGAGGATGTTGGTGAAAGCGCCGGTGTCCACAAGGAGCCTGTGAACTCAGACGTTCATGATGTTGGCAGTTATCACCAATGAATCGTTGTGGGGCGTCAGTACCCCATCCAGGTCCGCCGAGGATAATGTCAGCTCATCAGTGAGTTGCGCGACGGTCCCAGAGCTGGAGCTGCCTTTCTTGACCTGGTATATGGCCCGGATCTCGGCCTTTCTCTTTCTCTTGGACATGGAGGATCCCCCGTCCTGGAGACCCCCGGCAGCTCCAATCTCCTCCTCGAGAACCAAGAGCTCTCGGGTGGGCTCCATGTTTTGCTGATGTTGGGGAGGTCCCCTTCGTCTATTCCGAGGTCCACGCTGGCCTGCGTCCTCCTCCTCATCATCGGAGACCTCCCTCCTGTCGAACCTCGGGCTCTTAGTTGGGGCCTTCTTCACGAACTCGGCCAGCTTCCCATCCTCATAGAATTTCTAGAGCTGTTTGAGGAGGTCTCTGCACTAGCTGGTGAAGTGGTCGATGGCCTGGTGGTAGGCGCAGTATTTATTGGGGTTGAGCCTCGTGCAGTCCTGGAGGATCCTCCTCGGCTCCTCCAGCAGGGCCTTGTCTTTGACAGCTATGAACACGTGGTCGACGGAGACGATGAGGACCTGGTTGAGCTTCTCCTTGAACTCGTCCCCGTCGCCAAAGGCCTTCAAGTTCCGGGGGCCTTGTATGTGCCCCCGGACTTCTTCCCGTAGGGCTTCTTCTCCTCCGGGGCACCAACTTCTTTCAGCAGTACCTCCTGCATAGCCACGAACACACCCGCCTTGTGGTGGAATTCATTGTAAGTGTTCGGACATGCAAGGTGCATCTCCTTCCAGAGGTCGGTGCCCTTCCTGAGCCCGGCCATCACTGCGACGACCTTGGTGTCCTCGCTCACTGGCTCGCCCTCCAGCAGTATTTTATCAAACCTCTCCAGGTACTGCTGGTCGGTCTCGTTCTCGCCTTGGTGGATGTTGGCGAGATGATGTTTCTGGGTAAGGTAGGACCCGAACCTGGAGAAGTGGGCCAAGAACTCCCGCGAGAGTTGGCCAAATGAGTAGATTGACCCCGGGGCGAGCGACGAGAACCAGCGATGGGCTCGGTCCCCTAAGGTCAGTGGGAAATTCCGGCACTGGGTGGAGTCGGTGGCACCGACCGAGATCATGAAGTCCGCATACTTGGCCAGGTGGACCTTCGGGTCGGACTCGCCCTCGTATGCGGGCATCATCGGGAATTGGATTTTCTTCTGGACCGGTGCTCGGAGGATGGCAGGTGCCAATGGGGATGTGGGGAGAGTGGTGGCGTCAGGTCCGCCAGACTTGGCAGCTACTTGGGCTTGTAGCATTTTGACGGCCTTTTTCAGCGAGGCTAGCTCGTCATTGCGGGTCACCTTCGGCGGAGGTTGCTCGAAGGTCGTACGTCTCGTGGACGCACGTCCCCGAGGTGCCTCACTCTGGGGTGACCTCTCAGTGATGGGTTGGAATTAACGTCCACCATGGGGGCCCAACCTATCGGTGGCGGGCCTTCTCAATCGGTCATGGGCGGACTTACGCGGCTGTAGGTCTGAGTCTCCCCCGTGGGACGTGACCGGGGCGGCAGTTCGTTCATTTTCTCCACACCTGGGCCCCAGTCTGCCTTGGAGGACCTCCCTCCTCGTTGATTGGTGGGTACCGGATGCCTCAGTGTAGGCCGAAGCTCGCCCAGTGTATGGGGCTGGCTCCTCCACCACCTTAGCTTTTCCTGTCCATTCTCGGTGTTGGCGGGCTTGGGCTGAGCTCACCTCCTGCTCGGTGGGGAGAGTGCTGTACTCCCCCCGGATCTGGGTGCCCTGAGTGGGCCTCGCTTGCTCCGGGGCCTCGGCTGGAGCTCGCCTAGGTACTAGGGCGAGCTCATCGTTCTGCCTCTGCTGCAACCTCTGCAAAGTTGCGATGGTGCACTGGAGCTCATCGGGGTTGTTGGCTAGGTCCCTCAGGGCAGGGCTCAAGTCTTCCTGGGTTACTACAACTCGCGGAGGTCATGGAGCTGCAGTGCTTTTCTGGGGAGGTCAGCGCGAGGTCTCCACCTCGGCCTGGTCCGGGTCGCCACCTTTCTATTTTTCAGGCGGTTGCGGAGGTCTGTCCCTTAGCCATTTTTAGTTTTTGGAGGGGGAACTTGCAGCAGGTCGCCGAGGTAGCTGGGGTAGGTCACGGAGCTCGCCGAGGTCGCGGACTCCGGCCAGGTTAGTTTTTGTTTGAGTTTTCATCTAGCCTCGCGTGAGACGAATTATCCAAAAGTCGGTTTATTCGTGTACACGCGCACGTTTGAAAACTTTTTCAGGGCAGAATTTGGGAAATCCGGAAATTTAGATTTTCGTCAGGAAATTTGGGTTTTCGCTCGAAGGGATGAATATGTGTGTGTATCAACCAATCTTCAAGTGTTCTTGAATTTCATCAAGAACACCTCCAAATCTTTCAAATCTTCAAACAAACCCTAACTTTTTGTTCTTAAAAAATTTTAATTTTTTCAGATTCCGCCCTTCTTCTAGCGCCAAATTGTTGATAGAATTTATTAACCGTGTTTGTTTATGTGGCCATTTGCATCATTTAATTCTAACAAACAATAATCTATGAATTTAGTGTTCTTAGGGGATAATGTAGAGAAAGAAAATGGGAGCTTAGAGAGAGAAAGTATTGTGATTGGAATGTATTAATTGTATTGGATTGATTAATAGTTACAAGAGAGGTCCTATTTATAGGTGTGTGAGTGTGAGACGGCACCTTACGAGCCTATTTGGCTTCCGGTGTTGAAGACGGTTCCACACCTCCGTCCTAATCCCTCACACTGCTCCCTATACTGTGCCTCATCCTACTACTATGTCCTGGACCAGATGGGCCTCATTAAAACCTCATCGTAAACCACCCTTGTGGATAAATCGGACTGAGGGAAAAAGAGCACAACCATCGAGGTCCTACCGGCTACAAGGTGAGCTCCCGGGCGAGCTCGAGGACGAGCTCCGGTGCCTCGCGTGGCTTTTGGGTGCTATGTGATGGTGGACCTCGGCGAGGTCCTCTTTGGGCGGGGACGAGCTATTGGACGAGCTCCACTGCCTTGTGTCATTCCGGATATTGCAGGGCTGGGCTCTGGCTCCACCTCCGTGCTCACGGGCGAGCTAACCCATTGTGGGCGAGCTCCTCTGCGAGCTCCTTCCACATGGTCCGATCGGTGAGCTAATCTCAGGTCCTCGGGACCTATGCGAGCTAGTATCCACCTCGCCGAGCTCCGCGACCTGCAGGCCCTTCGTAATTATTCTTACGTCAATCGTGTTAGTTCGCCTTGTCAACAATATGTAATATGATGGTTGTGTGTATTTTACACTAGTTATGAGCATGTATTTAGAAATTTAAAATTTTATTTTATTGTTATATAAAAAAAATGAGCCAATTTGGCCTGATGGCCCGGCAGCCCGCCTAGGGCCAGGACGGGCCCAAAATATCATAGCCCGGTGACAACCGGCCCGGCCCGGCCCAACAAATGCAGTTGGCCCAGTGGGCCGGGCTGGGCCGGCCCGACCCAATTGACATCTCTAGTTGTGCAGGACTGATTTTCTAAAAAATCTCATACAAAGGCTGCACTCATGACTTCCACCACAGTTTGGTTATTATATTGTTGATAGGCGAGCAAAGAATTATCAAAAGCACGATCAAGATTCAAGATTAGCGAACAAGATTAACATAAGTATGAGCTGCTGGATAATAACCAAGAGGAGACGAGCAGCTAAAGTGTAACACTACTAAAAGGTGCTCGCCTTTGCCTTCCCCCCCAAAGCCTGTGGTTAAAGGCAAAACTGCTCACGACTTCTACTACTGTACATCACCACAACTGAAGGTAAAGTTGCTCGCCAACAGCTAATGAGGCTCTAGGAGGTGATCAGAAGACGCTCCCGAGTGTATTAATCCTAATAAAAGTATTAACACATGTACTAGTCAGAAAGTGACAAGTGTAAGGACAACAACAATATAGTGCACAAAATAATAGTTATTGTATAATAATATTTTTATAATTAAATAAAAATAAAATATAAAATAGGGCAACAACAATATAGTGTACTCATAGACACTAATCACATGTCAGTATTACAATCTACCAACATTTACACGGGGTGCAAAGATACTTTTCAAACATAAAGGGGTGCATTAAAGGAGATTAGATAGATTACTATTCATCTGCGGTTGTACTAATGAATTTATAAAGTGCTTTTGACTTTATGAGTGCACTAATGAACATTGATTGTACTTCGTATACTATTTTTAAATAGGTGTGCATTTAATGCACTAAAAAGGGTGTAGGATGATGTGACCCCATACACTATTCACATCTGATATTCACTGTAGCAATCACATCATAGTTATTTTGATTTATTTGCGTCTTTTTTGTTGACATGATTTTCGGCAAGATGTACTACTGTATTTGTGTATGTACTATTGAACTCATTAATGTACTTTAGTTGTTACCAGCCGGCTTCTTTTCCGGCGAGGCACATCTATATTATCATTTGTACTATAACAATTTTTATTATACTAATATTTTTGTGGTTGTACTAATGAAACTGCAAATTCCAGATTAACAATCAAAATAAGACTATAATCAATGCCAATCGCCTCATCAACTCATTATTGTCCTTGATTACATCTGAAAATATATTGAACTTGAAAAATCCATATTAATAGTCAAAACAAGACAATAATAAAAAAATAAGACATTAACAAAACAATATTTTTCTCTTCCCACATCAACTCATCACAGTTCTGAGTTTCGACCACTCCAAGTCATTGTGAATCGCAACACCGATTAACTGCCATTGTTGTTGGAAATTCATAATTGCAGTCCACCGCCCTTGTTCTTGATTTCCGAATTCGAAGTCCTCGCACAGCCCATCCACTGCCTTCTATTACGCCGGAATTCATGGCCTCTCATGTTCCTCGCATCTGTTTGACAGAGAAGAAGATCGGAAATCAGATGCGGCCCATTCCTCGCCATCAAATGAAGATCCACCACCACCGTAAGTCGCCGATCGAGAGCACAACCATGCCGTCTGTTGATAAAATAATCGACGTACGTGCTTCAGAGAGTAATTAATCAAGTCCAGATTGACGTGTCCAGAAGAATTGATCGAGCACGAAGAAAGAGCCAGATTGAAGAACGCTCTGACGAGTCGCCAGTTGTTAAGCTGGTGACGAGTCAGCAGCTTATAATGAAGCAGGTAGCTGTTCAGCAGCTTCTAGTGAAGCAGGCTGCTGATCAGCAGCTTATGATGAAACAGGCTGTTGACGATCCAGCAGCTTGTATTTCCTTTATAATGTAATCGAATTCATTCGAATGGGGGATACGAAATTTTACCTCCTAACGACGTGCTTATATAAACGACCTACCTGCTTACATATAAAACCTCACACGCTCGTCTATTTCAGCATATTATTGATGTAATCGATGTTATTATAGC